>CAODLS010900320.1:0-10299 GCA_948243855.1 Flueggea neowawraea | reverse complement strand
TGTGATTATTATTAACCAACGTTTTGCTATGGAAAATAAAGTATATATTGATATATATATATATATATATATACAAAGAGTATTTTGTAAATGAGGTAATAAAGGAAAATATGTTGCATGATTGTATGTGAAATATTATGTATCACACAGAATATGGGGACACCCTACTACGAAATATATAGTCTTTGGTATACCATTGTATGTTATCACCCTACTACGGAGTATATAGTCCTTGGTATACCATTGTATGTTATCACCCTACTACGAAGTATGTAGTCCTTGGTATACCTTTGTATGTTATCATCCTACTACGAAGTATATAGTCTTTGGTATACCATTGTATGTTATGACCCTAGTTACCAGGGTAGTGGGTTGACCGTGTATATAGGCCAGATACATGCTTTTATGAGCGGTCAGGTGGCAGAGTCCATACTGCTATATGGATATGGAAATATTTCATGGTCCCATAATATGAAATCACAAGTATATGTATATATGATCTGAATGCATGTTGTATGATATGAATGCGAACGTTTTTGTAAAACGATTTTTAGCAAATGTATTATGTATATAGTGTGTATACTATATAATATCTATATATGTATGCGGTATTTTGAAAAAAGATTTCAAACTAGTCTTTGTGAGACACGTATGAGGCGGTCTGACGTGTTGTTTCCTCACTAGGGATTCTTACCCCTTTTTCTTATGTTGTCTATGTTAACCTTTGTTCACAGGTGATATTTTGGACGTTCAGTATCTGATCCACCTCTTGGACCTAGTGAGGCGCTTTTGGCTATTATGAGTGCCCTCGTCCAGGACTCTACTTTGCTATGTCATAGAGCTCCACATTTCACTACTGTTG
Organism: Flueggea neowawraea; assembly: GCA_948243855.1. Taxonomy (NCBI): domain Eukaryota; kingdom Viridiplantae; phylum Streptophyta; class Magnoliopsida; order Malpighiales; family Phyllanthaceae; genus Flueggea; species Flueggea neowawraea. The sequence continues at coordinate 9,437 of CAODLS010900320.1, read as the reverse complement.
GGGTATTAGGCTACACTGTTGTATTTTGGGATAACCCTGATAATTTTATAACTCTATTAATATTTTGCTATATTGATATATATTCATATATATATGGTTTACTTTTAATTATAAATGTTTTTATAATTAAAATGTTTAATTGAATAAAATGGGTAGAATGTTTGATCACAGAGGCTTGTGCGGGATGGATTGGACTCCCACAGACGGTCCGCCTCGTACGCCGGTCACAGGCCCGACTATGGGTCGTGACACCAAGGCTCCCTGGTCCAACAAAAGTATATGGCAAATTGGGCATATGCAACACATTTTCTAAAACAATGTCCAGACTAATCCGAATAGTCCCTGTTCCAGCAACAACTAAAAATTTTCCATCAGCTACTTGAACTTTTCTCTGGTCTGAACTTGGAAATATTTTTAAAAAAAAAAAACATGCATTAACAGTCATATGATCAGTGGCATCAGAGTCCACAATCTATCGCTCATCACTAATGGAATGCTCCAAAGTACCTGATTTGGCCATAAGATAACTACCAGACGTAGAACTAGAGAGAAGACTACGAAAGTGATCAACTTGCACCTTTGACAAATTAACAGAAGTGGCTGGAGTTCTTGACCTGCCATTTTGATGTTGAATTCTTTTTATGCATTCTATTAGGCACCCAATCAACAAGTTTTCCATGGAGCTCCCAACAAGTATCAAGAGTGTGAAATGATTTGTTGCAATAATCACACCAGGGAGGGTTTCTCTCTAACTTGGGGTGACTAGAGTTTTGTGCGGCCAAGGCAGATAAGTCAGACATGTTTAGAGAGTTCCCCATCATCATACGTCGTCAGTGTTCTTCACGGCGAACTTCAGCAAATACATCTTCTATTGGAGGTAAAGGAGGGGGACCAAGTATTCGCCCTCGTACTTCATCAAGTTCTTTGTTAAGACCATCAAGTAATTCATAAACTCGATCTTATCACGCATCTTCCTTAAGAGTTCATCATCAGTGGGGTCTTTCGAAGAGACAATATTGAAAAGATCAACCTCTTGCCACAGATTGCGGAAGGTGTTGAAGTATTCAGTAACATCGAGACTATCTTGACGAGGTTCCGTGGAATATTTGCAATGTTTTTGTTTAAATTAATAAATAATATTTTTTTTGTTTAAGAAATATTTTTAAAATTAGTACTTCAATAATAAAAATTAAAATATTGGCAAACCAAGAGAGAAACTATAACTATTAAATATTTAAAATTATTATAAAAATTTCATAATTTTATTCATAATTATTTCATGAATTAAATATGTTGTTTTTTTTACAGAAGCATACAAATTCATCAAAATAAAAAGATTTCAATTATTATAATATTAATCAAACGAATATATATACATGCATTGAGTTAAGCCAATATAATTAATATTATCTTAATTTAATCGAAAATATCAAATCATCACTAATTTTTATATTTGATTCTCTCTTTTCAAAAATATACTAATATATTGATAAAATCGATATATATAATTACATAAAAAAATCAATATATAAAATAAAAATCGAGAATTTTTTGTTATGTAATATATATTGATTTAAATGTATATACTGATTTTTGTTATATATTGATAGATATATTATTTTTTGTCATATAATTATTAATTTTAGAATTTTTTTGTATATTATATTACAAAAAAATAGAGAAGATATTTAGAAGAGTTATCAGGTGTTAATCAGTTAAAAAATCACTTGTCAAAACTTAGGAAAACTTTCTAACTTTAAATATGTTGATTTTTTTTAATATTAAAATATCACTTGTCAAATAATTAAAAAAATATTTATTACAAATTTAAAAAAATTCTCTAACTATTATATATATATTGATTTATTAGTGGCAGTTCAAAACTTCATCGTTTAAATCCTAGGGTTAATTTTACTTGCAGTCACTAAACCTTTTAGGTTTGTTTAATGTGGTTACTAAATTTATTTTTTGTGTAGGACAGCCACCAAGATTAAAGTTTATGCTACCAAAGATCACAAAAGTGGGGTTTTTTGAATTCAATCGCCGGAGTTGCTGACTAGACGCCACACAAAATAAAATTTTGCCACATAGACTTGCCACGTGGACAAAACCCACTACTAACAAACCCAAACTTAAACCATTTCTTCAACTTGATCTGAAACCTCCTTGTCGTGGTCTTGGCAAGGACTATGTTTTATTCTTAGATCAAATAGCCTTTTGAGATGTTCACTCATGCTTTGCGTAGTTTGCAGGTTTCGTATGCCTTGAAAAATTCTTAATTTATAGCTCGAAGTATCTACATGAGAATCCTTTCTCAAAGTCAATATCTATTTGTTGTTAGATTTGCGTTTTTGACACATTGATGGTTTTCTTGAATTTTTATTTATTGACTTTATACATTGAATTCATACTAATAATAGAATTTTTTTTGTTAATGGTTAATTCCTGATTTTGAGTCAGTTTTGTGCGATTTAACAAATGAACCGAGTAATATTTAGCGAGATTCCAAAATGACTTAACAAATAGATAAGTAATTTCTGAAGATAATTTGGAGTTTTGATGAACGAACAAGTTTGAGAGAATTCTATTTTTATTAAATGAGAATTATTAATGCTATTATATACGTTGTTGTGTTAGGGATTAGATTGAGTTTGTATTAGAGTGATAATTATTTGTACTTATGTTTAGGAATTTCGCACTCCTATCAAATATAATATTTGAAGGCCATAAAAAATTTAAAATTATGTAAATGTTTAGAAGACGAGAAATTGCCACTAATTAGTTTAATTATACATTTCACTGTACTCCTCAAAATGGAAATATACATGGTAAGTTAATTCTTTAGTCATTCAATTCTTCGTCAATAGAAAAAGTATTGACAACTTACATTTTCCCCTTTGAAAGTATGAACACATGTAATTTCTGTCACTATAATATGTTACTATTGTCTCAAAATTGTCATTAGAATCTAAACTTTTGTTACTTCAGCAAAAAAAAAGTGACTCATTTGCAAATCACATATAAGTTTTATGAAAAAAAACATAATTTATAATTAAATTACATATATTTTAATTAGTTGTCATTTTATATATATGTCACTTTTCGTATATAATTTATCGTTCTTTCTCATCACTATGTCACATTTTGTATAAAAAATAACATTGTATAAAATGACATAAAGTAACGGAAAAGTCACAAAAACATTTAAATGAGTTGCAAATCGAAGTTTTTTTATGTCAATTTATAAATATGTCACCATTCCATTTAAAAATGTCATTCTTTTATAAAATTATGTTACTTCAATTGTTGAAAAATACCACATTTGTAAATTACATATAAGTTCTAAAAAACGCAAAAATTTACAATTAATTTACATATAAGTTCATTATTTGTTATTTTATAAACATGTCACTTTTTGTATATAATTTATTATTCTTTCTCAGAATTATGTAATTGTTTGTGTAGAAAGTAACATCGTATAAAAATGACATAAGTAACAAAACAGTCACAAAAACATTAAAATAAGTTATAAATGAAAGTTTTTCTGTCACTTTATAAACATGTCATTCGTTTTAAAAATTATGTTCTTTTAGGAAAAAAAAATAACAGTTTTTTAAATCATATATAAGTATTATGAAAACATAAAAATTTATAATTAAGTTACATATATTTCCATCATTTGTCATTTTATTTTCATATAAATTTCTGTACATAATTTGTCATTTGGCCTGATTATTATGCCACTCTTTGTACAAAATGTAACAATATGTGAAAATACATAAAGTAAAAAAAATCACAAAAATGTTAAAATAAATAACAAATCAAAGTATTTTTTTTTCGTTTTATTAACGTGCTACTTTTTGTTTACCAAATGTGATTTATTTTGTATATTACGTCATAGAGGCCTAAAAAGTAACAAAATTAAAAATGAAATAAAGTAACAAAAAACTACAAAAACATTAAAATAAGTAACAAATTGAAGTATTTTTATCACATTATCAATATGTTACTTTTTATTCATTAAATGTTATTTATTTTGCATATTATGTCAGAATAGCTTAAATAGTAACAAAATCGAAAATGACATAGATGCACAAAAAATTTGCAAAACAATAAAATAAGTAACAAATGAAAGTATTTCTTATCACCTTATAAATATGTTATCTTTTGTCTCATGTTTGTCATTTATTTCTAAAACCACGTTACTCTAATAATGAAAAGTAACCAAAATTGCAAATCACATATAAATACTATAAAAATACAAAAATTTGTGATTAAATTATACATATTTTTATTATTTGTCATTTCATGTATATGTCACCTTTCAAATATAATTTGTCATTTTTTCTCATAATTATGTTACATTTTGTATATAAAAGTATCATGGTAAGAAGTGTCATAAATAAACTAAAATGTCATAAAAACATTGAAATAAGTTACAAATTAAAGTTTTTCCTATCATTTTATAAATATGTCACTATTTGTCTTAAAAATACCACTTATTTCTAAAATTATGTTGCATTACTAAATAAAATTAACAAATTTATAAATAACATTTAAGTACTAGAAAAACACAAAAAATTATAAATAAGTGGCATATATTTTTATAATTTTTATCTTATATTCATGTCATTTTATATATAATTTATCATTTTTATCATAATTATGTCACTTTTGTGATAAAAATTAACATTGTTCAAAAAGAGATAAAATAACCAAAAAGTTACAAAAATATTAGTATAAATTAGAAATAAGTTTTTTTGTTACTTTATAAATATATCACTATTCATCTTAAAAATATCATTTATTTCTAAAATTATGTTAGTTTAGTCAAAAAAGTAAAAAAAATACTATAAAACACGAAATAACAAGTTATTTACTTGATTTTTCAAATTTTTACTACTAAAATTAAAACCATAATTTTGTTTAATCAAAAGCATAATTTATGTATAAATACATATAATTGAGGGATTTTTTTAACAAAAATATATTTACATAAAAAGAAATATAAATATTAAAATTATCTTTTAAAAATTAATCTAGTGTAATTAATCTCATTCTTATACTTTAATGATCCAATGGCCCTAATTATTTAGTAAAACTAAATCAATGGCCCAAAATGACTTGACATTTGGTTGTGATAGCATATACTCAATCTCATTTTAAGACAATTTTCATCCAACGGTTCATAACTCTCTGTCAAAAGCAACGGTCCAGATCACTTTTTGGCAACATTGAGTCAGGTGACTCAATGTCACCCAAGTAGCCCGTCCGTTAATTTCCGGTTGCACTTTCCACATGCTTTATCAGGAAATTTTTGTCCTTGAATGTCATGGGTCTTCCAGTACCCACATTCATGAAGGGTTCATAATCTTCATTCTCCTTTTACCAATATATATATATATACATATATATGGAACTATATATTGGTGAAATAACATAAAGACGTAACTAAGCAATACAAGGGAGTACCAGTCATAATAAATCCAATTTGACCTTAAAATAATGGAACTAGACTGTAATGGCACTACCATTGCATATATTGAAATAGAGGGCATAACTAAGAAAGAATACTGCTACATGACAGTCATGACGAAGAAAGATGTAAGTACTGTTACATAATTTGCATTGATCCCAGAAAGTAGAAATTTATTGTTATTCTTCAAGGAATCTGTGGAGTTTCATGGTTTTAAGGCATAGAACGTGGCGAACAAGATCGACTATAAATCGAAGCATTATTGCAAATTACATGCCTCCGAGCGAGTGCTGCATAAGGAATATATTGCCTGCCCCTGGCGGTTGGGTGATTCTGGCCTCTGGCAGATGGAGCTGTGGGCGAGCCATGTGGTTGCACTCCGATTTTGCTTTGTCCACTGCCTCCTGCTTTACCAATCACCACGTCCACTTCCGCAGGAACCAGCACACCACAGCTTTTTTCTAATCAATAGTGAATTTTATGTATCTAAACGATAAAATGGAGGCTACGACACCGAAATAGGCGGAAAACTTGTCATAGAAAATCTGCAGTTGTCTTTGAGAAAAAAATTGCATCCATACAAATCAATTCTAGAATTAACAAAATTTCTATTCTCACAATTACAACTGGAAAACATAAATTCACCACTCATATGATCTTTCAACTTAATTTGAAAACTACTTTTTGAAGAAATCAGCACCGCCTCTGCCTCATTACCATCTAGAATTATCTAGATGATTTGTAAGATAGCTTTGTTAGTGTAGAAATCACTGGAATTAAAATGGGTCAATGTAGTTAAATGCGGAAATTACTAGAACTAAAATAGTTAGTAAGTCGGTGGTTTCAACTGACAATGCATCCTATAAATAGGCCTTTTTGGCATTTGTTGTAACACACATTAGAGACACACACATTCCATAACAGGGAAGCACAAAACAGAGAGTGAAGAGTGTGTTGTGTAAATTAGAGTGTTGTAGTTGGTTCACAATAATTTTAGTTAATTGATCCAATTGTTCTACACTTTTATCATTGTCTAAAAAAACGTCGGAATTACACGGAGAAGTTAAAATATGTTTCGACAGAAATTTTGTACTTGTAAGGATTCCTCGTTATTCAGTGAAGAGGATTGTCGTCAAAAGAGTCCAGCAGAGGAGTGGAGTGGCAGATTTGCCCATTAGCGTTTTCTTGTTTCTTCTTTAATATGATGCTCTCATTTTCGTTTGCTTTTATAATGCTCAACTCAGCAGCCCCATATTAGAAGTTTAATTGGTCAATGAATTAAGAACGTGTAAGAGGCAAAGTCATCTTCCCTAAAATACAGAGCTGATATTGCTCACAAGACAAGTTAAATACAGAGCTGATTGATTGTTTGATCGAAATTTTCTCTATTTCTTAGTCAAGTTAAATACAGAGCTGTCAAAAAAAAAAATGGCGGCTCTGTTTAGTGTTCTGCAATGCGTGCTTGTCAAACGAACTGATAGATCCTTCTGCTAGTCCCCTGGACTTATGAGCAAGGAATTAAGCCTTGACATTGATGGTTTGAACGATTTTTCACGTTGTTAACTAGTGGACAGTTCTGATATTAGTCAACAAGTCAATTAATGTCTGATAAGACATGCACATACGCGATATATAAGTTGCTTAAATGATGTTAACTGTACATGCAAGTTCTTCATGTGAGGAGCGCAAACCAGGACTGACTCAATAACATACATGGAGCAAGTTATCCCTCGTATGTGGAGAAAAAAAAATGGATTTATTTTCATTGATCTTATGATGTATTACCACTGAGTTGACCTGAACCCACTGTAGTTTTTGGCTGATAAGAATGTCTTTGGGAACTATTAGAAAGGGTTAATGCACAAGCCACTTGTAACAATAATTCGGATACATGCGTCTTCATGGAGGAGCCGCCTCATCTTTGGCCTGACCCTCTGATGCATCAGTGGATCTTCAAGCATGAAACATTTGATCTTCGCCTCCCTTTCATTGGATCCTGAATGGTAACGTGAAAAACCACAAAATTTTTTCTTTTTAAGAAATAAGTTAATGACACACAAGTATGGTAAACCAGAACCAGAAAAAAAAGGTTATAAACGTTGTTCTTTGCTTTCTTCTACAATCACCGTAACCAACCAATTACATGTATCTCTGTGCTCTTACATTGCACATTAAAAATTTCTGTTCCGTCTATTTTGTTTCACCACAAGGTCTATGTTAATCTATCAAAAATATATGAATTTTTTCACTTCAAACTCTCTAATCAAATGCCAAAGTACCACTGTATGTCACTTGGTATTCGTTGTCAAGAGGCAAGAGAGTATATACTAGTATTAATACACACTCTACATCAAGCATCAAGTGCTTGAACACTAATTCTCTTGATCGAGAACTTGAAGCCATTCAGATTTTCTCAGCAGCCAACCACTCTTTACATCTAGATAACTGTTCCAAAATTTTAATACGGATTGCCTTAACTAGAGGCTTATACAAATTAATTTTTTTGATACACCGTTGTTTTGAAATCATATTCATCTAGACCAAGTAGTCTAAGAAAAATATGATAAATAATCTTTTACGATCGAGTATTACAATTGTAATTTCAGATTGTAAAGTAGAGGCAGACTAAATTTTAATGTAGATGGAGACTACCGATAGAGTCGGTCATTATAAAATACGACGGTAGGATGTTGAAAGGAAGGAGAATTTGAAAGATGATTTTCACGGTAGGTGATAGGAATTGGTTCAAAGTTTAAATTTCAGATTTAAAATTATTATCAGTTGTTGCTTTTGTGTTTTTAAGATCAATTCTGTTTAGTATCAAATTTAGTTAATCTCTTACCTTTTTGGCTTAAGTTGCTGCTGTGTATGCCTATACAAAAGCTCAAGTATTCCAGTTTAATTATCAATAAAAAACCCAGAATTTTTTCCATGTTTGCTGTCACGTTTTCTTCCTCCTAAACGAACAGTAGGCTTTCAAGTGAGGACCGAATTTAAATGAGAACAAAACAGATTATCAAATGCGTCGCTGTTTTGGAACTTTTTAGATTATTGACGCCATTACATAAGACATATTTTGAACATTACAAGAACGGTTTTAACTCTATCATGAAATGCAACAGGGTGGGTTGCTTGCTGAATATGCATGCCGAGAGGGGCTCCCCACTACGTCAATTAGGCTACGTCCATAGCTTGATCTGGTTCCATATTCTGCTTTAAAAAGTAATGGTTCTATGTAAACCATTGATAAAAAAATACGTCAACTTAAGTGTTGACTGGAAGAAGTAATTATATCCTGCCAGAAATTGTTAATTAATGTAAACTTTACAAGTAAATATGTTTACCAACATTTGGTCATGATATTATTTTTAAATTGGTAGATCATTTTTTCATAGAGAAATTGCCAACGCCGAAACCACGAAAACCAAATTTTAAGTACATGCAGCAGCCACAATCTTTTGTAGGCCAAATGTAACATGCTGACAAATGGTAATACCCATATTGAGAGAGAGAATGAGAGACAAGAGAGAGAATTTTTCAAAGTTGATTGCCAATAAAATGTTAAAATGTTAATTGTTCCATAAAAGTAAAATTACCCACAACTATGCGTAAGTAATATCCAAATAGAGGGACAGAAAATAAAGTTAAACTGGTGGTAATATCCAAATATGGGGGGTAAAAATATCTATCAGATGTCGTCAGCTTGTAATGTTCTCCAAAGCTTTGTTCCTCCATGTTGTAAACGCCCAAATCGCAAAGTCCATCCATGTCGTTATAAAGTTGATAGAAGTCATCGTAAAGTAGATTGAATTGGGACTAGACTTTGGAAATTCTGAAGCAGGAACACACCATGAGTAGTTGAACCCAATAAACACAGCATCACCTCCTAAACTTGTCACCTCAACATGTTCAACTAGCACCCCACTTGTGGCATCAAAGACTAGTTTGTAGACCTTAATAC
>CAODLS010900260.1:0-17285 GCA_948243855.1 Flueggea neowawraea | reverse complement strand
CTCATGCTATACATGATATCAATAGGCAAATGATGACATAAGATTGTTAAATAGGTCATATTTCACTAACGGTGCAAACTCATCTAATTCGGGTAGTCGCAATGACTTGTTAGAGTCCACTTACGACTTATGGGCCAAAAGCCCATTTCGGGCCCATTGCCGACTTTAGATGGACCTATGGGATCACACATAGAGTAATCTGGTTAGGTTAAATGAATTTTATCTCTCATAAAGATTTACTTAAAATTACATAAGAGTTTTATAAACGTAAGTGCGTGAGAGTGTTTCAGACCGGGCTAAATGAGTGGCTATTTAAGTGAGTTAAATGACCAGCCCATTAAGCCCAAATGAGATGTGAACTCTGGCCATGTATATGCATTTTAACATGTGTTAATTGCATTGAATTAAATATAATAAGATAAGGATAATTCAAATATATTTGATGTGTTTGATTTCATCCAATCTTCTTTGAAATTGAGAGTTTGTGTTTGACACAAAAATGAAGAAAAGATGTTAATCTTACCTCAGAAGTTGTTTGGGAACGTCAGCAGAGCAATGCAAAGGATTTTCAGACAAGTTTGAAGTGAGAAATGGAGAGAAATGACAGAAAAAGTCGGTTGGGTCCGTTTTAAGAGCCGCATATGAAAACGCACCGTTTTGACATTTTCAAAGGCAACGTACGTCATATTCAGTAACAACGTACGTTGTGGCGGTGCAAAACGTACTTCGTGCCTCACAACGCCTGTTGTGATGCATCCAATAGTCACAGTTTTGAGGAAAACACATCTCAACGTACGTGGTTCCCATCCAACATACGTTGGTCATCCTCATGTCCAGATAACTTACGTCGTACCTCTACAACGTACATTATACTGCTTTTCCAGATAACGTACAACTTCCTCAACATACAACGTACGTTGTTCACCCTCCAGTCACATACTCGACATTTCACGTTTTCCCACGTGCATCAAACTTCCCTCGAGCTTCGATAACACCTAATCCTCGACAAAATACGTCTGATTATCTTTAAGATCAATCGGACTTAATCAGAAACCTACAGAAATCCTAACCGAAACGGGCGGAATGTTACACTTCCAATCGGTGTTTGAATACTCTTCTTCATGTTTCAAAGAGTCATGTCAATTTCTAATGATATGGGACCAAGAGCCATTACCTTCCAAAGCTTTATGTCTTGCTCTTCGATGAAGATTGTCACAAGATTCTACCATAGGAAGTAGTTGGAATCATTAAAAAGAGAGGTGGATGAGTGAGGAAAGCTTCAGCTTCGAATGAGGAGGAATGTCCAAACTCCATATTCTTTTACTCAAATATTTACTTTAAGGATATTTAGCCTTCTTAGAAAGAGATTGTTTCTGATACCAATTGTTAGAGCAGGTGAGGTGGCCAAAATGTGTAAGGAAGCAAAGAAAACAACACGAGTGGCTTATAGTGGTTTAGCCAACTGTGCCTATATCCACTACTTAAGTTACTTATATAGGATTTTGCTAGTCCACTATCTTCGACAATTGATTTCATATCAATCCAATAAAGCCAATACAAGAAGGTTGATTCTCAGCTCACACTTTTAAAGCCTAGCTCATAAGGATAATTTCGGCTCACACTTTTAAGGCCTAAACAAGGTTGGTTTCTCTCAAGGCTCACACCTCTAAAGCCCTTCCAATGTTGTTTTCTTAGGTTTACAACAAACCTTTTCGACTCTAAAAATGTATACAAAAAGTTTACAATGAATGTAACTATGCTAGAGTTAAGTGTAAGACTTGATGCTTTTGATCTTGTCTCTAACTTGATCTTTTGGTGTTTTTGATGATTGAAATTGATAAGAGTTTTGGCACTATGAAAGCATACGTTCCACCATCATTCTCTACCTTTTCTTGTTTATTTTTAGCCATTATAAGCCATAAAACCGTTGGAGTTGATTTAATAGTCGTTAGAGTGCAATCATTGTTGTTCAAATTGTCTAGAAGCCTCTTGTGTATGTAAGCCATAACATTACATACTTTACGCCTGTGATATGTACGTAACACAATGAGTTGCGTACGTAATGCTCTGAATTCCATCGTTGCATTTAACCATTTCGATATCTTAATCAATGTTCAGAAGATTTTTTGTTTTGTCTTCATTCCTTTACATATGTAACCTTAATCTTGTGTATGTGAATCTTGGTCTAACATAACCTAGTAGCTTATGTTTCCATTCTGATGCATTCTTACATACATTACATTCCTTTTACGTATGTAACAACCACCTAAAGTACGTAAGATTTAGCTTGCGTATGTAACACTAGTTCAGAACATTCATGTTTCCAACTCTGATCCTTCTTGCATGGTTAATTCCAAGTCTTGCATACGTAACCTAGCTATTTTAACTATTTTCATCTTTTGTTCATCATTAAAACTTAGAACGATCTTAATGCTAATTACCTATGATCCAACACCAAATCTAATTGGCACTCTTATAAGAAGAAATTTAATTGAGCTATTATTGATTCAAAGCAGTAATATAAGAGTTGTTTAGCCTTTGAATTGAGGAAGATAGTCTTCCAATCCTCATTATTGAAATCACCAATAGTCTTGGGGTGTCGTCTTCTTTCTTTGGAATTTTTGGTCCAAGCACAAGCACTTTTCATATGTCTATATCATAAAATCGATTAAAAATAGATTAGTTGAAATTTTACCAACAAATAATGATGGTTAATTGAGTGCATTCCCATCAGTGTGGCTCCCCATATGCAAAGTCATCTAATATCTTTTCTCAATGATGTTAATCTTTACAAGAGAGACCCAATTTGGTACCAATTGAAGACATGAGAATAACTCTAAAGGGGAAGGGGGGATCAATAGAATGATTGGCACTTTTTAGATTTTCTAGTAATATCATAATACTTAAGCAAATGGTTAATAATAACAGCATGTGTGTGTCTGCAAATGTGAAAACTTAATCAAATAAAGTGTAGAGAAAGAAATGAAATACAAGTTTATAGTGGTTTGGCCAATTCTAGGTCCCTACATCCACTCTTCAAGCTCCAAACTTTAATTCCACTATGCTTGCGTCTAAAGCTCTTTCTTAAACATCTAACTTCCAAATTAAGTGGGAACTTTTTCCTTACAAATAATTGATTTCAGTTCAACTATAAACCAAGTAGAATATATGCAACAACCATTGATTAGTGTTTTTCAACTCTTTCAAGGTTTACAAATGATGAACAAGGTGGTGTGCTTTTTGTATAAGACAATTTAACTAAAGCTACCCAATTCTATAACTAATTTAGAGTTTCAAATGGAGAGCAAGATAGAATTGATGTAGCAAGGAGTTAGGTTTTCTCTTCTGATCAACAAAGTTGTATTTATATTGTTTGACACCCATTTGAATAGAGACTTGTTGAAAATCAATCATGAAGCAATTTTAAAGTTATCATAGTTCATTAATTGATTATCAACCGTATGAGTTGACTACCTTGCTTAATGTTTCACGTATATTCTTCTGTTGGTTGACTCGCGAACTTCATTGGTCGTCTATCAAATCTCAAATATTCGTTAATTGGCCATTATATGTGAAATCCTGATATGTTAATCATGATTCTAGGCTGATTGAGTCAGACTTAGTGCCGACAATAGGTTCACCATTCAACTACCTAAATCCATCAATAGAGACTAAAAAGTTTAGTTTAGTTTAGTTTGTGGCTTTGACAAAATTTCAAATTTGAAAGTTTGTTGTTTGCTTCAGCTAACAAGTCCATTAGTCAACTAACTCCCATGCAGTATTCATTCTGACCATGTAGTAGAAGACTGCCAACATTGTAGGTCGACCAACAGCCCAATGTCTTTTTTTGCCAATAACAGCCCAGTGTTTTATCTTGGACCAATTTTAGACTTGATACTTATACCATTAGTCAACTATCAATGTTCATAGGTCAACTCCCGGACACCAGGACATGTTTTTCTTACCTTTTTCTTGTGTAACTATTTCTTGATTTTGCATTCTAATTTCACGATAATCATTGGTTCAATAAAGGTCTATGGTTACGGGGAAGATGAAGAATATGCAGGTTTAACTGTTAGTAGGACAAGAGAGCAGTGGTAAGTCACGTTAAAATTTGAGACTTGGGTTGAGATGTTATTAGTATGACGAGAGAGGGCACATCTGGAGGAACTATCTAGAATAAAGAGTATGAAATGGTGAGGGATCAATGGTAACAAAAGAGCGATTGTAGTTCACAATAATTCTAACGCTAATCAAGAAAGTTCTGACAAAGGAAAGACAATGGCATTTTAATTGTTTGCACATCAGGTTTTGCAAATAAATTGCGCAAGGTCACTGGCGCAGCTTGTCATCTGACATTTTCTAGGAATTTGTTCTCTTCTTTTAAGGAGTGGAGTGGCTGTTGAAATTAGGTAATGACGAGGAGCTAAGTGTTTAGGGCAATGGATCTATACAGATCAAGATGTGTGATGGAATGATCAGAATGTTCGATGCTTCATATGTCCTTAGCTTGCAACAGACATTGATTTCTTTAAGTACTGATAACCATAATTTACTACATAATTTTGAGATGACTGGTTTTGATTTTTGGTAAATATAACAAAATACTTAAATCCTTGTATTTTAATTTGTTGGTGAGAAAAAGAAAGCAGAAGGACTGAAAAGGAAGAAATGAAGGGGCTGAAAAGTAAGGAAAACCAACTGAAGGATCAAAAGAGGAATCATGTCAAGTGAAGAATGGACAAGAACGAATCCCACATTGGATGCACATAAATGCCATGATCTTCAGTTTCGAAAGAAACACATAAACAACTCCTACCTTGGATCCCATCTAAGTCCCATAGTGTTCTGGTTTGAAGAGGCAACAAGAACAAGTCTTATGTTAGATCCCATCAACGTCCGATTATGTCATAGAGTGGCATTTTTGTAAATTCATAGAATAGAATGATCGGGACACTATATAAGGACCCATTAACATCCTTCAAAAGAGAAACCAACATTTTGAGGAAACCCTAGAAGATACTTGGTGTATTTGAGAGAGAGATCAACTTAGAGTGAAAAAGTGACATTCGTTGATGGAGGATTGAAACTTTTGCTTGAAATTGTTGACCAATCATTCTTTCACTTGTTCTCTACACTCCATCGGTTCTATCAAGATGTTTTAGTTCTTGTTTTCTATTTTATTGTTAGCTTGATTTTGTTGTTAAGACTAGAGAAATGTAGCCATTGAATGATTATTTTTAATGCTAGTTTTGGGTGTTTGCAATGAATAGACTTATCATAAAATTGCATTTGGAATTAATTCAATGCTTTATTTTTGATGCAAATGCTCTTGTGTTTGGCCACGATAAAAATGTTTTTCATATATACATGTGAAGAATCAAGAAATGAAACGTGTATTAGCCTCCAGATATTAAACATATTTGTGCTAGAGTAGAAATAATTATAGGTAGATATGATGTTTGATAAAATGCCCCAATGAACTTACTAGGTCTAATTCTAATAGGTTTAATCGAAAGACTTAACACAATAGAGGTATGCACACCATTTAAAATGTTTGAGAGAGATTTTAGATTATTGTAGTGGAAATTACACTAAATTCCTCATAACCTATTTATTTCCTAATAACTAGAATTTCAAAGGTGAGTATTCAATGACCTAATGGTATTACTTTATTTATTGTCTTGATACATTGCTCATTTAGTATATCGTATATTTATTTTAGTTTTGGTAATTCATCTAGCTTTAAAAATAATACAAAAAAATCATTGTGGAATTTACTTTCACTTGTTTCAATCACAATTGGTTATTCTTCCTTATCTAGTGATATTCTTAGTTTTAAACCACTTCGACAATCGTACGTTTGCGATAGAGTCGATCAACTGCCTTAGATAAGCAAAGATATGGTTTCTTTGGTGAAGATATCGATTGTAATGTCAACCTTATCGCAAACTGGAAGATCGTCAAGCTCAATGATTTTACAGCCAAACTGTTGTGCTGGGACATCCTCATCCTTTAATGCATCCTAGTTTCTAGTATCGTTTTATAGAATTGTCGTTGGTCTCGTCATCGCAAACAACTCGTAATTTAACATTGCATATAGTCAGCAACTTTGAACCATAACGTTTCATGCTCGGGTACTCAAGGTAAAACACCCGCATAGCCTGCTATGAAAGACAAATCTGTCTTTGGAGTATTATTTTTTACTATCTTGTTCACGTCGATCAACTTCTAGTGGCGATGAATACTGATGTCGCCATGGCTACTTTTTTCAAACCGAGTATAAGTCAGTGATCTGATGGAATATAAGTTATTTTTTTTAGTAAACAGTGTGTGTTCAATTAATTACATGAAACCTTTGAGTTCTACTAATAGAGGAACAGTGGTGAGGGATCAAGATAAAATGTTCGTTTTAAGATTTAATAAAATATCTATGAAATTTAATCACGTCTACCTTGTGTTTGTGTCAGTAACGTATCTGCTTTTTTTGTGTCCTTTTTCTTAGACATGAAGTGACCTAGCTTTTAGGATAATTTCTTTTGCAATTCTTACTAGTCCAAAGGTCTTGTTAGGAAACAGTATTTTCACCCCCTCCATAGTGCTTAAGAAATTTCAGTTTGCATTGTTACAACTTGCAAACTTGCGATGATTATTCATTTTTAGATCATTGAGTCGAATTTTGCTTTGGCATGTTGATTGTCATGTGCGAAATTGCCACAAACGCAGCAATTTTCTGGTAGGTAATCATAACTTTTGCTGCCCCACCCAGCGAAACAACCACCATTTCTAAACGACAAAATCCAGCAAATACAATTCACTTAACCTAAAAAACAAATAAATTAATGGAAAGATTCTGTCCGTCAACTAATTTTGATTATGAAAACACTAAAAAGGGATCTAACAAACGTTTTGTAATGTTTATAATGGCGACAAAACAAAATGGTACCTCCTCCTACAAGCAACAAGCAGGAATATCGTACTGGAGAAAGCATAATCGTGCAGAAAAAGAAATTCTATTCTGTTTTGATCCAAAAAAATAACTCAGAGCATTAGAATTAATCTTCGAACACAAATACACAACAATAGTAGTTAGGGCAAGAACAAAACAATGGTTACTTTTTTTTAACTATTAGATTTAATTTCAACTAATCTCTATTCTTGAAAAGAGTATATATATCGTCCCATTTTAACAAACTTATTTTTTATTATTTGGTATTTTGCTAGACATGACCACGGTTTCGGTTCAAGGAAATGGATGAACTGGAACGGACTGCCTAGGGCCAATTTTGGGTGGTTTTGGTTCTGATTCCGGCTCGGTTTTGATTTGGCCAATTTGGTTCACAGTTCTGATTCAACGATTTAAAAGGTTCAACCGAATTTTTTAAAATATAAATTAACAAAAAAATGTTGTCAACGCTTTCTATTCTGGTTTTGGTTCTGATTCTGGTTCGGTTCATATTATAAAATGTAAATATATAAATTGTCTACTTGATTTTAAATAAAAAAAGTGAAAATTTAAGAAATATAAATAATAATTTAATTAAAAATAATTAATAAAAGTAATTAAATTTTTAAAAAAGAAAATAAAAGGAAAAAAGTGTAGGACCATTGGCAAATGATTATTTCTTTTAAATTCTACGTCCCACTGTTCCTTCTTTTTTTTTGAAAGGACAATTGACCGGTTATTTCAAACCGACGGTCAACATTTTCTAGTGGGTTGAACTGGAACCAGCACAGTTGTTGGCGATTCCAGAGGTGTCCAGTTGCTGCTCAAGGCTGGCCAGTTTTGCTCCAATTGGGTTCAACGATTTGATTCACATTTGGCTATGTCTACTCTTCGCAATAATTAAATCATTAAATTACTATTACTAATGTTTAATCAGGAATTTGTAATTTGTAGTCAAGCGATATTTTTGAAAAAAGAAGGGACTACATAATTAAATGTATTTATTAATAAAAACAACACTCCATAATTCCCGTCAAAACTAAAAGTGCCTACAAAGAGAGTAATTCTAATTTTTTAATAAAAAGTAACTGACTCAACTAAACACTCATCAAAATCTAATAGACCAAACATTTTTGCTTGAATTGTCATGTGTTGATCGTTTTTGTAAATATTTTTCACTCACATTTTAACTTAACCCAACAATACGCATAGTTGGAATACTACTAAATGAGTGCCAATTTTCAACCCATAAGGACTCCATCTGCAAACCGAACGAGTTCAGAACAACTAATCAGTGTAACTAAAAGCCTTGATTAACCATCTTCATGTAACGCTGGTGGGACTCTTGCCTCTGTAACCTCATCTCGTCATTAAACTTCTTAATAAACGCCTCGGCTCGACGATTCAACTCATCTTGACTCATTGACTTTTCTCTCGTCAACATAATCGTGTCATTGAACGTTTCTGACCTCTTCAACTCTTTCCGAGCCCAAGCCACTGGATCAATACTGTCATCATTAAGATCATCACTATCTTTGTTTGCCAGTGGAGGTGGTGATGTATCCCACGTGGCACACTTCTTAAACTGCCGAGACATTATCAGCTTCCATGTCTCGTCCAGTGAGGCTTCATTTTCGTCTCCCTTATCTTCTTCCTCTGTTCTACTCGTATTTTCTTGATGATCATTTATTTGAGGGAGATCTGGAGAAGAATGATCAGAAGATGGCGGTGATTCCTCAGACGGGTTCGTGGGTTTTTCGAGAGGCAAAGAATAATCAACCTGTTTTGCATCTTCATGGACCACTTCGTGCCAAATATCATGCAAATGATTGTTGCTGATTTGGGTTTTGAGGTTGTTTTGGGTTGGTTTAAAGAAGGGTTTATGGTCGAGGATGTTGTGGTGTTGAAAAGTGGAGGAGGCGGCGATGGTGATGATGATGAAATTGAGGATGATGTACATGAAAGGAGGAGATAACCAGCCACGGATTGAGATCCATAGGCTTGGAATTGTCGAAAGAACTAATTGAAATATGAACGGGATCACTATAACTTTGAACAAAATTACAGTGGAAATAATCCCAACACAAAACACTGCCACCTTTACTATTGTTTCAGTTCTGCTTCCTTTGAAAGTAAGGCGTTGAAACAGATCTGTCATTGGTGCTTTCACAGATACAGCAATGGAAAGGGAGAAAAAAGAACGATCAAGAATAAGGAATATCAAAATAACCAAGAATCAAAACAAAGAAACGCCCCTTAGTGAAGCTCTGCGCTTTTCTATTTGGTCTTAGAGAAAAAAAAAAACAAGAGACCTTAAGATAGCATTAAAAAAGAAGCTATTATTTGGCAACAAAGCATTCAAGTGTATATGAAAAATAAACAAACTTTGCGATTACAAATCAGAGCTCTTGCATATTTCACTGTTCAGGAGGCATCGGGATCGAGAGAGAGAGAGGTTTAGTTTGCTGTATAATTATTAAGCCATCGGAAACTTCTATAAAGACTAGAACACACAGTAAAGAACTGGGCCACATAACCAGGTGGGGGATAGTAAAGGAAATGCCTCAAATTTAAAAGTGCTTAAATTGCGCAACGACTTCTTTCGTATGATTCAATCCTTGCCGTCCAATGCTTAGAGTCATCTTAAAATCATTAGATCACTAACAAATTGTTCCATGTATAATTTATAGTCTTTTGAGGATGGCAGTCAGTGTGGGACTTGCAGACAAGTTGGTCTATATTTATAAATACGATTTGGATGCCTATAGACCAAACTATCATAAGGACTCCTTGAAGATAAGTACCACTAATTAAAATACAAAAGGCGCAATATCACTTGAAATCAATTAATTAGCTTTCTATTACCAGTATATTCTTCTCCTAAGACTGAAATATCTTTTCAAAGATAGAATCGTGAAGAAACAAGTTCACAATGATCAAACACAAAGCAAAGAATGCCTTAGTGAAGTGCCTAGAGGTTATCAAGAGGCATTATCTATAATAATTGGCAGCATTTATTTGAATCATTGATTCTAAATTCCTTAATTTTGATTAGGGTCTATTTTAATGTTATAATTTCCATATTACTTAAAAATCAAAGTTAATAGTCACTTATAAATATATTTTTTTCTTAATATGTACAAAATATTTTTAAAGATAGAACTATGAGAATTCAATTTCATAATGGATAAACCTGAAATGGATAATATTAAGGAGTTTAATAATTGTCCAGGGACATCATCTTTATCATCATCATATAACTAAGAATCGACACTACATATAATATGATTTTTTCTGCTAAATTTAGTATATCAATATACATAAAAATCCGTGTTGATATGTTTTATTAGGTAGTGTTTATTAACCATTGGAAAGATTGGAATGGAAAACTTCTGAGTCTTTCCAATCTTTTCAAGTGTTTCTTACATAAATTTAATTTTTATCATATTTTAAAAAAAGTTACCAAATTTTCCTTTGATTGTTTAAGATAAGAAAAAGTTACCAAATTTCCTTATAGAAAAAATATATATAATTGTCTTTCTTTCAATCTCTGTTCGTATGAGGTCATTTTAGTAAATATACATTTTCCGAATCATCCCAAAAAATTTAACAAACAACTTAAAACAATTTATGAAATATATTCCTATCACATCTTGATTATTTTATATCTTGTCGAAAAAACATTTATATCTTGATAATTTTATTATCAGGATCAATTTAATAAACGCCACCTTAATAAATAATAAAGACATAATACCGTGATTCAATAAAAGCATTATAGCGACCTTGTCTATTATTTGTTGTCTATTTTATTTTTCATTTAATTAAATTGAAAATTCACATAAAATAAATGCCCCTTTATGTATATTTGTTTGACAAGTATACCTTATAAAATTTATAGAACTAATTGGAAGATGCTATTGGCAATGGGGTCAGCTGTCTCACCCCAGGAAGCACCGACTCGCCAAAGGAATTCAAACTTCCGCCCAACGCTAATTACTTTAATTTAAATATGTGTCCCATGTCAACTTTTTTTTTTTGTTTTCCATATAAATTTGAGATAATGATGTTGCAACAATAATGATCAATTAATAAAAAAAATGATAACGAATTATTGTAAAGTCATATGGCTTGTTTGGAAGAAGTAACATCTTTTATATTTTGGATAATTTTTATAATGATTATATAATAAAAAAATAGAGAAAAAATACGTCTTTTAACAACATGCTAAATATACAACATGTTAAATTCAATGGCTCCACACAAGTGAGAAAATTTTATCCACGGCCACCCAACTTTTAAAAGATTTCAATAAGCTTACTTAAGTCTTCTTTGTCACCACACGGTCACCCAACTTTAAATTCTTTTTATCGAATGTCATTATGACCGTTTTCTTCATTTTTCCAGCCCAAAAAGGCCACGTGGTGCGCCACGTCATAAAAAGTTCCATGTGGCTGACACATGTGTAAAACTCAACCTGAACCAATTTAATAAACCGACCTGACCCAAACCAAAAGCATAAACCGACTGAACCAAAACCCTAAGTCAACAGCCAAACCAAAACCCAAATCATCATTCTTCCTCCTGAAAACCTAAACCACCATCTCCATCACTCATCTGAAGCATCATTCTCTCTCTCCCTTTCTCTCACATATTTCAGAAGAAGAATTGAATTGGTGGTGGTCTCCGTCGTTTTGCAGGCCTGGATCTCCATCAACAAAATCCCTCATCTTTTTCGCTACATTGCGCTCCCTTTTTCTCTCTTCGCCACCATCGTGCTCTCTCTCTCACCACCGCACCTCCACCACTGCACCTCCACCACCATCGTTGCCGACTTTTCTCTCTTAAGTTTCAAATCAAACACTACCACTCTTTCTCTCTCTCTATCTCTCGAACAATCGTTTCCAATGTCTCCACCTGCTTTAATCACCATGGACAACTCTAGACCTCTACCATCACACCCAACGACAATTCTTATATTGCCACTGCCCATAACGACACTGTTGAAGCTCGATTCTCTGATTTCTACAAGGTAAGATCTTTTTTTTTGAATTTTTTTTGTTTCTTGTTTGGTTGATTTAAGAGAGTGAGATTTGGTGGTTGCAGACTAGATTGGCTTTGGATGAGAACAATTGTGAGTTATCTATGAAGCTTTTCAAAGCCACGAAGCACTTGATAGCTACGAACGTTTCGGTCATTGGTCAAGGAACTGTAAATTCATTTTCTTTATCTTTAATTTGTGTTTGTTTTTCTTTATCAAACACATCATGACAATGGCAGTAACTAAACTATTGTTCTTCCATTCTCAAGCTATCTATCTTGTGGTGGGTTTTTCCTAGGAATTTTTGTAATTTTCTTTGGAATCTTTGTTGGTCCCAAGAATGGCACTCTAAGAGGGGGTGAATTAGAGTTTAGATATTTAAAAAACTTTGTTAAAAACTTTTGCAAGTTAAACCAAAGTGTAAATGCGGAAGCAATAAAACAATCAATTCACAAACAAAAAAGAAAATATAAAGCAAAGTAAATGAGTTGAGGGAAGAGAAAACAAATTCGATTTATAGTGGTTCAGTCCTCCTTGACATATATCGAAGCCTCTCAAGAATTTCAATCTAGTATCTCATCTCTTGCGGGTGGAGGAAACTGTCACACCACTTGTTTTCATGGGCTCAATAAGCAAACTATTACTCCTTGTTTTATGAACTAAACAAGCAAACCAAACCTCTAGTTTTTGTGGGCTCAAC
This sequence comes from Flueggea neowawraea, assembly GCA_948243855.1. Lineage (NCBI taxonomy): Eukaryota > Viridiplantae > Streptophyta > Magnoliopsida > Malpighiales > Phyllanthaceae > Flueggea > Flueggea neowawraea. Next base: position 4,598 of record CAODLS010900260.1, on the reverse strand, counting down.
TAGGAAACCGTTCACCTCTAGTTTTCTAAGACTCACTAGCAACCACTCTTTTTTTTTTCAAGGCACAACAAGGAAGCATATCTACCTCAAGCAAAGAATCTTGCTTGTTACAAAATCAACCCAATATATAGTAGATTTAAGCTCACACCAACCCAATAATGAGATAACAAGTGATACAAATGGGTTAGAAATATAGAGATGAGAGAGTATGTGTGAATAGAAAACTTAGCAATAGTCTTTTTTATATTCTTTTTGTTGCAGGACTTCTATTTATAGCCACTTGATAGAAAATAGCCGTTGTGAGCTTCAAAGTAGCCGTTGCGGGAGAGTAGAAAATTTTGTCCAATAATGATGTCACAGCCTTCTAAGTGCATAGTATCTTGACCCAACTGAATTCTACATGTGTTGCTTGCAATTCTACGTGCGTTGTATGAACTCTAGTGGTCACTACCTTTTGCAAGTCATCATCTACGTGCTTAGCCCAATATCTACATGCGTTTTCTTATGATCTGCATGCTTATCTCCCTCTTCTACATGCATTGTCGTACACCATTCCATGATTGCACATTTGATCAGCACTCGTGTTAGAGAATATTCAAATTCTCGAGGAGTGTCTTTTCTTTGTCCTTATCTGATCCTGTCTATGTGCATAGAACCCGTTCTACGTGCATAGATCGACATTTATCAAAGGTCACACCTTTACTCATCTATGTGATTTGCTTTGTCATTCAATGTACTTTTGCATGCCTTAGTCTTCTACTCATCAATTTGAACATCCGACTACGTGCGTTGTATGTATTCTACATGCATAAATATGCTTCTAAGGCAACTTTACTCATTTTTACGCACTTAGAGCAAAGTCTAATGCTGATTGCCTACAAAACCATTCACGTCTACATACGTTGCAGAAGGTCTACATGCGTAGGAGCCAAATTTGCATACTTCAACGTGCTTAGATCAATGTGTACATGCGTTGTGGCCATGAATCACAGAGTCTGCAATCTTACACCTCTTTCATAGATGTTTTGTGTACATCATCATCGAAACTGAAGTCAACATTCTCCCCCTTTTTTATGATGACAAAACATACATGAATTTGAATATCTATTCATCAATAACAAACAATTTGATCAAGGATTTCACATCTTGTCACTTGGTTAGTTCAACAAATAATAATCATGATGTTCAAAGCAATAATGATACCAATTGTTGAAACACATTATGAATTGTTAAAAACATTTAAACAAATTCATGCATACTTCTCCCCGTTTTTGTAATCATCAAAAGAATATGCAAAATCAAATTTCTCCCCCTTTTTTTAAAAAAATGATAAAAATCATTTAGCACATTTAACTCCCCCAATATAAAATATATTTTTCAAAGAAATCATTTTGGAATCAAAAACTCCCCCTTTTTGTTTTAAAAAATGCACAGCAATAATAAAAATATATATCATCCCTTTTAAGATCCAAAAACATAATGTAAGCAATCAATCTCATGAAATGGATACCAATAGAAGTAAATAGCACTTGAAAACATATGTTATACAATCAATCATCAATCAAGCACTGGATTAGCATGAAAGTATCAAATCAAATCAATGCATTAAACTGTATTTAATCAACAAATAATCAAAATGCATATATACAAAGAATAAAGTAGAATTTGAGTTCAAGGAAAGGGCAACACATTTGCATTTTTCTCCTTGACTTTGCTTGCCGTCAAACAAAAGCCTCCAATTTCATTGTTTGCATCATCATCATCACTTGAGCTTGAGATATAATCGAGAATTCTTCTTTTCCTCCTTTGGCAATGTTTCTTCAAGTATGAGCAATCTTGTTTGACATGACCCAGTTCATGACATTCATAGCAAATAAGTATTTTCCTCTTCTTGCTTTCCTTTTTCGCACCTCTTTCTCCGTTGAAAATTTTTTGGAACTTCTTGGCGAGGTATTTAACATCTTCAAATTCTTTCTCATCATCATCACTTTCACTTGAGCTTTCGATATATTTTCAAGATGCCTTGAATGCACCCACCTCCTTCTTCTTCTTTTTGCCTTCCTCTTCTTCTTCATCCTCTATACTCATTTCATGTGTAAGTCAAGATCCAAGTAATTCCTCTAATGGAAGGGATGACAAGTCTTTAGTGTCACGACCCGTTTCTGGACTATGACTGGCGTACGAGGCGAACCATCTATAAAATCCCAACCCATCTTGCGCAAGCCTAGGACAACAAAAATCATATTCGAATCTATTACGAACAAATTTAAAACCGTTGTAAAAATATTTAATAACTAAGTAAAAATCAAAGTTCTTAAAAGCATAAGTTTTCATAATAATAAAATTTTTAAATAATAAAATCATACTGAATAGAAAATAAGTATTCAAAAGCATACACCCACAAGTAATTCCGGTGTGGAACAACAAGTAAAAGAAATAAACTGGCCCTGAACAAAAGGGCATTGACTGTCGCTTCAAATTGCCTCACCAAGTGCAGAATGCCGAAGAATCCATATCAACGAAATCACTTGAAAAATGTTTGGTGAAGGGGTGAGTAAATTCAGTGAGAAAACGACACTTCAGGTCGCCTCATACATGCATCACATAAACCGTTTTGAAAACATTTTCAAAAAAATACCACATGTATGTATATATCCATATACTAATAGTATACACCCGTATACATACAGATAGTAGTTCAGAAATTCATTTTGAAAACATTCGCAATCAAAGAAAATAGCAAATAAATAGAATTATAGAATGTTTACATGTAACATATATCAAGAAGCAAGTTATATCAACTAGGTTGGTCGGCACCACCAATTTTCATCATTCCTCTACTACTGCAATCATGAAATCAAAGGAAGTGGGAATAAAAAAAATCCTTGTTGCTGCCTATAAAAAAGAACAATGGCAACAACAAGAGAGGGAGAATGGAGGAGAAAAATGGGGAAAGAAAAAAAGAACAAAAAAAAATCAACACAAAAGCTACCATCACCACTGCCTCCATCACTCTCTTCTCACCTTCCACACCTAAAAACGTCGGCCTTCTCACCTTCCAAACCCAAACCCATCGGCATCCTTCACCACTACAACCCAAAATCAACCCATCACAATGCCATAAACCCGAAATCTCCTCAAAACCACCACCTAAACATGACATCTTTATGCAATGTTGGCTTCATTTCCTTGACAAAACCAAAAGGAAAGTGAGGAACTTAAGAGAAAGACTAAAAAAAGATAAACATTTAAGGAACAGAAAAATTTTAAAAAAAAAAAGGAAAAGGAAGGAAAAACCGTAGCTTGGAGAGGAGGAGGACAATGGACTTGAGACCTCCACACTATGGATTTTGCTCCCTTTGCTTCTTAGTGGTTGCACTCTCTCTCACCCTCTCGGCCTCCCTTTCTCTCTCTAGCCTCTCTCTCTCTTGGCCTCCCCTTTGCCAAGGTTTGTCACACTCACTTGTTCGGCCTTGCTCTTGTCGTCACCCCCACTCTCTCTCTTTCTCTCTCGCTATCTCATTTGTGTTCTATTATGGTGTGAATGGCCTAACCCTAAATTTGGTGAATATTTATCTATTGATGGGAAATGTGAGCCTTCCTGAAATTGGCAGGGTTAGACATGGTTTTATTTTTTTTGTTGCTGGCTCGGTTCGGTCCACCTGTGCTGGTTCGGTTCGGTTCAGTCCATCTGTGCTGGCCCAGTTTTGTTTGTAAGAATATGGGTTTGTGGGTTTCGTTTAAGTACTTGGTTTGGTTGTTTGATGGAATTGGTTCTGCTCTGACCAGTTCAGTTTTATGGCTAGGAGATTTGTTGGTTCGGTCTTTAGGATTGGCTTTGTTGGTTTGGGTTTCTACCAGGTCGGTTTGGTTGGGATCTGGTTCGATTTGTTGGGTCAATTCGGTTTTTGCTGGTTATGTTTTGTTTTATGGTTTAATTTTTACTGATTTAGTTTACTGGTCTACTAGCAGTGAGATAAAAGAGAGATCCAATCATACATCTATAAAATTTTTCATCTACTCCTTTTTCTTGCTCATATTTGGTGAGTTTGATTGTAGTACTCATATGAGTTGAAGTAGTTTTAGCACTCTTCATCCCATACTTTTTCAACATGTCGCTGATATATTTGTTTTCGTTGATGAAGATGCCATTTTTTGTTTGTTTGATTTGCAATCCTAGAAAGTGGCTAAGCTCTCCCATCATGCTCATTTCAAACTCCTTTTTCATTAGTTTTGAAAACTCATCGCATAAAGACTCATTAATAGCACCAAAAACTATATCATCAACATAAATGGATTTGTCGAATATTATGATTTGGTTTAATTGGGTTATTAGATTTGCATGAGAATGTTCATTTTTTTATTTTTTTTATTTTTATTTACATATTGATTTGTGTATTTGTTTGAAAACTTGAAATTTAAGTCAGCCAATTGTAATATCCCGTATTTTTCCCAATTGAATTTTATAGTAGAAATTTTTTCCTCTTTGTTAAATGAATTTTTGTTAATTTTGTAATCAATGGTATATATTTTATTGGTTTTATAAAATTTGATATGGTCAAATTTTTGTTGATTTTATTGAGTAGAATTATTATTTT
>CAODLS010900223.1:0-10987 GCA_948243855.1 Flueggea neowawraea | reverse complement strand
TGCCAATGCCTCGAAGGGCCTCAAGCTCAAGCTTTGTGAACATTCACCAAGTCTAAGCTATGCTTGAACTTTTCAGTAGTAGTCAACTTAGTCAACATATCTGCATGGTTGTCTTCTGTGGCTACCTTCTCAATGGATAACAACTTCTCTTCGATCACATCACGAATGAAGTTCAACCTAAGATCAATATTTTTTTTCTTCTCATGATAAACATGATTATTTGCCAAACATAAAGCACTTTGAAAGTGATATCACAATGGATAACTGGCTTAGGAAAATTCAAACCCAAACTACCAAGAAAACCATTTAACCACATACCTTCTTTCACCCCTTCTATCAAGGACGTGTATTCCTCTTCAGTTGTAGACAAAGCAACTGTTGGCTGTAAAAAAGCTCTCCAGCTAATAGCACACCCAAATAGAATGAAAATGTAACAAGTCAATGATCTTCTCTTCATGAAATCTCCTCCATGATCAAAATCATTAAACCTAACCAATCCACTAAATACATTACCATTCCCATACACCAAGCATACACTACTCGAACCTTTTAAATATTGCATAATTCACTTGACTGCTTCCCAGTGAGCTTTGTCAGGATTACTCATAAATCTGCTTACAACATTAACAACAAAAACAACATCTGGTCTAGTGCACACCATAACATACATTAAACTACCAACCACACTATAGTAAGGTACACTCTTCATGTATTCCACCTCCTCATCAGTGCTAGGCAATGTATTATGATTAAATTTAAAATGTTGAGCCAATGGAGTACTCACCTATTTAGAGTGATCCATATGAAAAGCCTGCAATAACTTCTCAATGTATTTCTGCTGTGAGACATACAACAAGTCCGCATCTCTGTCTCTCCAAATCTCCATCACCAAGATTTTCTTAGTTGCACCCAAATCCTTCATCTCAAACTGACTACTCAACAACTGTTTCAGTTTGTTAATTTCAACTCGGTTCTTAGCTGCAATCAACATGTCATCCATATATATCAACAGATATATAAACGAACCATTATGCAATGTTTTAAAGTAAACACAACTATCATACTGATTTTGTATAAACTCATGAGAAATGATAAATGCATTAAACATCTTGTACCACTGCTTAGGTGACTGCTTCAACCTATATAAGGACTTCTTCAACAAACACATATGATCATGTTTTTCAGAATCAACAAATCCTTTAGGATGTTTCATATAAATTTCTTCCTCTAGATTTTCATGCAGAAAAGCAGTTTTAACATCAAATTAATCAAGGTCCAAGTTAAAAACGCTTATCATGGCTAAGAGGATCCGAATAGATTTATTCTTCATAACAAGTGAAAACACTTCATTGTAGTCAATCCCCTCCTTCTGTGAAAAACCCTTCACCACAAGCCTTGATTTGTACTTAGGTGGTTCATCATCTGAAATCTCATCCTTTATTCTGAAAAGTCATTTACAATCAACAGGTTCCACTCTCTCAGGCAAAGGTACAAGTTCCCAAGTTTGATTCTTGTGCAATGATGTCATCTCTTCATCCATGGAACTAAGCCATTTTCTCGAGTCTTTACTCGCCACCGCCTCCTTGTACGACATTGGTTCCTCCCTTTCTATCGCTTCAGCCACTGCTAAAGCAAAAGCGATAGGATTAGTGATATTAGCACTAACACAATCCACATACCTCATAGGTCTCTGAATTTTCCTTCTCGGTCTATGCGTTGCTATACTCTGTAAATTATTCTGGTTGATCATGGGTTGTTCTTCAGGTGTGTCATCCATACCATTTTCCATTGGAGCATCGACCTCAAACTCCACCTTCTGATTAGCACCTAGATCAGTTTTACTAGTACCTGCAAGATCACCAAATTCCTTCCTCTGGCCAAATATCGCAGATTCATCAAATGTCATATCTCTACTAATAATAAATTTTGGGGTTCTATCTTCAATACACCACAGTCGATAACCTTTCACCCCAGTTGCATACCCTAGAAATATGCATTTCATTGCCCTAGGCTCCAGCTTTCCATCACTAACATGAGCATATGTAGGACAACCAAATATTTTCAAGCCAGAATAATTAGAGGGTTTACTAGACCATACCTCTTGAAGAGTCTTAAAATTAATTACAGTTGATGGCGATCTATTAACCAGATAAGCAGCAGTGTTAACTGCTTCAGCCCAGAACTTCTTTGACAACCCAGCGTTTATCCTCATGCATCTAGTACATTGTATAAGTATTTGGTTCATCCATTCTGCAACTCTATTCTGATGTGGCGTATGACGTACAGTGAGGTGCCCTTCTTTTCTGTAGAACTCGTCGAAATTTTTGTTACAGAATTCCAACCCATTATCTGTTCTAAGTGTCTTGACTACTTTTCCAGTCCGTTTCTCCATCATAGTCTTCTACTCCTTGAACTTTCTAAAGACTTCATCTTTAGATTTTAGAAAATACATCCACACCTTTCTAGAGAAGTCATCAATAAATGTAACATAATACATGTATCCGCTATGAGACTCCACCGGAGAAGGACCCCATAAATCAGAGTGAATGTATTCAAGGACCCCATTAGTAGTGTGACTACCCATACTGAATTTCACCCTGCATTGTTTACACATAACACAAGTCTCACAGAACTTCAGCTTCCCGGTCTCAACACCTCCTAAAAGCCATTTCTTACTCAAAACAGAAAGTCCCTTCTCACTCATATGTCCTAATCTTGGATGCCACAACTCAGTACATTTATCCTTCTTCTCTCCAAAATCAATAACCATGGAGCTCGACACTGTCGTTGTTCCCAACACTAAACTACCTATCAACGTACAAATCCCATGTTGCAATATGTCTTTCATCACCATAAGAGCTCATTTTGACAGCCTAAGAACTCCACCACTTCCAGAGAATGTATACCCATTTTTATCCAGTGTACCCACAAAGATCAAATTCTTTCGCAGTTCAAGGACATACCAAGCATTCAATGTCCTAACCAATCCGTCATACATTCCAATCTGCACAGAACCACTACCTTTGACATCCAACTCAGCATCATCTCCCAACCTTACACTTCCATTCCACTCTTTAAAAGTAGTGAACAGATCTCGTGAATAAGCCATGTGATAAGAAGCACAAGTATCTAAGATCCAAGATTCTGCAGAACTAGTTGTACTAACAGTTAAGACATCTCATCCTTCTCCCTAATCAGAACTATCCTAGTTTTCAAAATCTTTCTGAGCTACTACAACCTGCGCATTCCCATTCGACCCCTGTATAATTCCCTTCTTCCTTTGTGGACAGTTCTTTCTAAAGTGCCCCTTCTCTTTACAGTGAAAAAATTTCATTGCAGCCTTCGATTTTGAACGCGACTTACTACGACCTCCACCATTTTGTTCCATGCTCCTGCCCCTACTCACAGTTAACCCAGTCTCCACACTGTTTTCCACAGAATCAGAAACTAATTTCTGCAATTCTTTAGACTGTAGAGCATCATTAACATCATTTATCGAGATATTATCCCTACCATACATCATAGTATCTACAAAATTTTCATAAGAGCTAATCCTTTTCCTCAACTTTAACACTAATTCCATGCAAGTCTAAAATAATTCTGTTAAAGTTGTCAAGGTGATCTCCCACCTGCATACTTTCTGACATCTTCAAGGTATACGATTGCTTTTTCTGATAAAGCCTGTTGCTTAGTGACTTTTTTTGGTACTTGCTTTCAAGTTTCTTTCACAAGCCAACTACAATAGTTTCATATACTACTTCCCTCAGGAATTCATCTACCAAGCTCAGCAGAATCACACTATGTGCCCTAGACACAACTTCATCCTTCTCTGATGCTGTCAATCCTACAGGAAATTTCTCTTCCCCTTCTATTATTGCTCCACACTTCTGTTGAACTAAAAGAGCCTTCATCTTCAGCTTCCATAAGGTGAAATCATTCGACCTATTGAATTTCTCAATTTTGAATTTATGTTAAGACATCTTCCTTCTGCAGATCTGAACCCAGGTGTTTGTGGGCTCTGATACCACTTACTAGAGATCAAGCAATAGAATCACGGAATAATGAAAAGAAAATAATCACACACAAGAACACACAGTATTTACGTGGTTCAGTCAAGCAACCTACGTCTATGGGCAGAGAGAGCGAGCAATTCTATTATTCATAATGAAAATCAGCCAAAATGTTACAAGAGTTTCCCAAGGCACATATTTATATGTATACAATGTTTACTAGGAAAAATAACCAACCCCAAGCCCTAATTCATGTCAAAGACACCTCCAAAATTAAGACACGGTCAAGAATGCATAAGACACTGGCAGGGCGCGAATTACATAGATAAAATCCCATGCTTGTGTGATGATGTGACATGAGTTGGTGTTACACAGGCAAGGACAAGGTTTTGGGCTAGGCTGTGTCCGGCCAGTTCATGTTCGTCTTCATTCCAAATTGAGACACGGACGACACCATGGCTTGACACCTCTAGACAAGGATTGTATACACGTCCATGTACATTTAGTAACGACCCAAAATTCCTCCAATATTCATCAATTCATCTTTAACACGTTTTTCCCAACCAAAACATCCAAGGGACTTTAACTTTTGGTCAAGAAAATGTCATTTAACTCAACAGAGCCATACTTAGTAGGTTTTGAATTTTATCCAAGCTAGGGATTAAAAACACATCAGAGATTAGTTTCTTTTTAGTTTGAATGGCAAGCAATCCTTTGCCTTCAGCTTGAACGATCTTTGACTTTCAGGCCTTTTTTTTTTTTTAAAGAAGGGTCGTGCATGGGCTTATGGTTTAGCCCGGCGGGCCAGCCGAATATTTATATTATATATATTTTTTATATTTGATATATATAATACATAGTATATTGATATTAATTTGATGTATTATGTATTATAAATTAGTAAAAATGACGTCAATTATAAATTTAAGAGTTGTTTAGTATTTATTAAAATATAATTTATATAATAAAGTATATGTTAAATTATATTTTGATAAAAAAAAATATAGAATTTTAATTTCTTTTTAAAAAAGCATAGGCACACGGCCTGACCCGCCCTTTTGGATGGGCGGGCTCGGGCCTGACGTTAGGCTTGGGCTTCTTTTAGGTCATAATGTCTCCAGGATCTTTTTCGAGTTGTTAAGCCCGCCCACTTGGGCTTGGGCTCTGATACCACTGTAACAATTCTAGACTCTTGTACTATTTGATATGACATGCATTGGGAGTGTCCTTGTCATCTCCAAAGCTTGAGGAATCAAATTGCATTTTTTAGTGGTGGTTGGGTACCCACTTGAACAAAACCTATTACTCAAGAATATACATGGCACCACAATATGTATTATGCAGGCATTTCTCGGTGAAATCTTAAGTTTTTAGCTTCAGTGTTTTGGTTTTAGAAATAATAACGGGTGAAAAGATTAGTTCTTTCCACAGTGAGGAAGAGTATGAAGACCTTTTCACTTTTGTAAGTGAAAACACTTGGTGCTACATTATTTACCTTTCCATAATTCATTTGTGGAAAATAATAAATGTTGATATATAATATATTCACATTTCAAAATAACTTTCAGGTCTGAAAAAATTGGCCTAAAGGGACAACTTTTGATGTTATTGATCCCAGTCTGATAAAGACTGGTTCCATATGAGATATGATTTTTTTTTAATTGGAAATATCAACTTCATTTAATCAAGAAGAAATAGTATTAGACCCCCCCATAGTCCTGCAGATCTATGGCAGCACGGGACAAAAAATGTGCCAACCTATTTGTAGCCCGAGGCACATACTGAATATTGACATTACTGTTAGGGCTCAAACACAGAATCAAACCTACACAAGAAAATAAATAATAGAGAAAAAAAGAGAAAAGAACACAAGAAATTTTTAACGTGTTTCGATCTCTCATAGTCCTACGTCCACAAACTCTACTAAAATAAATATTACAATTTTTGAACGGACAAAATTGCTAAAACTCTCTTACTCTCACAAACCCAAGCTCAAGTAACACCTCTAATTAACTAGTTTAAGATTTGTAATACAAAATGCCTAATAACTAAGGCTTATTTATAGGGGAAATACCTATTTTATATTCTACTTCTAAGTAATATGGGACAAGAACTTTTTCCAAATCCACTTCTAACCAAAGTGGGATTTGGGAAGTTTTCCCAGCTCCTCCAATCCCCACTATCTACAAAGAATAACAAATCAAGCAATCAAACAATCATCTACTTCTGGTTTTGCAACAAAACCAAATCTACGCAGTTAGCAAAAACACTATATCTAACACCATAGTATATGTTTCTTTCTAAACTATCTAAATCCGGGACACCACTAGGAAATATACAAGTACTATGCTCTTTCCAAATCCAATATATTGATGCTACAAAAACCACTCTTCTTGCAATTGAACCTTGGCTCTTTGAGCAAGCTTTCTTAAAAAACCAACTCACTTCGGGTCGTCAACCAATGGGAGTCTATGAATAGAGCATCTCTTTAAAATTCTTTCCAGATCTCATGTGCAAAAAGAACATGGAAAAACTAAATGAGACACATCTTCTCCATCATTCCCACAAAAATACACAAGTATCATTTCCACACATTTTCCATCCTAGCAACCTCCTTCTGGTAGATAATATGTTTTTAAGAGCCAACAAAGTAATAAAGCTTTGCTTAGGAATGAAAGCCTTACCCCGTAGAATTTTCCACCAGCTTACTTTGCTAACTTTAGGCCTCAAAAATTACCAGGCACTAGCAATAGTATATGCTTATTTGATGTTAATTTCTACTTAATTTCATCCTTTGCCTCCGGTATCACAGTAAACTTCCTTACTTCTTCCCAAACTACAGATATATCGTCCGAAATAGGGTATGGCACCCTCCAACTTCCCCTCCTCCACATATCACACACTTTAGCACATCAGATTCAGAAAAGGAAATCTGTGGAAATAAAAACAGTGAGTAGCCTCCCAGGCTCCCACCCAAAGCAAACGGAAAATTATGTCCGGATCCAAGAGTGTACGGAAACTGAGATTTGATCAAATCCGGCCAATTTTAACAACCCCCTCCAATCTAAGTAGCTTCCAAGATTTTAACTACCCCACAAAAGCTCATCAATTTCCATTTATTCAAAATCATCCATTTAGCCCACGAGCTATATCAACCAGTCAACAACACCCATAGATTCTTCCCTACAGCAGCCAAGTTCCACAACTTCAAATCCTTGATTCCCAAACCCCCTTCATTCCTAAAAACACAAATCCTTCCAAACCACTAACCCTCCTTTAGATGAATCCTGATTTCCAAACCACAAAAACTTTCTACAAAGCAGATCAATGTCCCGCAAAATAGAGCAAGGTAAAACGAAAATTGAACAAATATAAACATGAAGGCTTCCTAATACTGAGTTTACCAACTGCACTCTTCCACCATATGATAAGCACTTAGCTGACTAGCTTCAAATTCTAGCAGAAATCTTGCGTAATAGCCCCTTACAATGCTGCCTTTTTAAACAAGTTGAGATCAAGAGGACCCCTAAATAAATAACTGGCAAAGTACCCTCTTGGAATTGCAATATCGGGAGGATTTGGCTTTTCTCCGAATCAGGAACATTGCTGAAAAACACCATGCTCTTCCTTTCATTAACCTGTAAACCAGAAACTTCTCAAAAATGTGTCAAAATGTCAAAAATTAAGGACCCTGCTTTGCACACTTCCACCACTGAAGACAATCAAGTCATCAGCAAAGCACAGTTGACTTAATTGTATAAGTTGCTTACACCTCGGGTGATAATCAAAGTTAGAAGAAATACGAGACTTGAAGTTTCGGGTCAGATATTTGATAGCCAAAACAAACAGCAATGTTGATGTAGGAGCACCTTGCCTTAACCCTTTCTTTCAAGCAAAATAACCCTCAAGACTTCCATTCACCATTACCGAAGAGAAGGGAGTCCTTATATACTCGATAACCCACTGAATGAAATGAGGAGGGAAGTTTAAACAAATCACACGTTCTTCCAAAAAATCCCAGGCAACTGAATCATAGGCCTTTCTCAAATCATACACTTCTGCTAGTATTTTTAGCATGTCTATTTATTTCTTGCTCAGTTTTAGCTCACCTTATCCCCGACTTCAATATTTATCCGGCCAAATTCAATGTTTGGTGCTTTTAGTCATGACCTTTTTTTAAAAGGCAACTTAAAATCACAATAAACGTTGGTTATGTCTTATAAATTGAGGAGGATTAAATTACTATATCATTAATTTGTTCAATTAATGGTTGATTAAATATCATTTTTCAAAATTTAAAATTATGAAAAATTAGAAAGATATTTATTTTTATTGTCTCTTGCGATTAAAATATATATTATTATAGATGGATATAAGACGTCACAATATTTATATTTATATAAACCAATTAAATAAGTAATACTTACATATAAATGATTAAAATGTTAATATTTCAACTCATCATTGAATTAGGGGAAATTACTGTAGCATCATTGAGGTTTGGGTTATTCTCTTGTTACGTCCCCGAGGTTTCAAAAGTCTCCTATTACCTCCCTCTCGTGAGTTCCGTCAGTCAAAATTAATATGTCATGTCATATTTTATGATGTGGCACACAACACCCATTAAAATTTTCCTGAAATGAAAATCATACCCTACTAGTATTGTTTGTCATTCCATGTTTTTCATTTTAGGGGACCCAAATTGTTGTTGAATGAGAGAAAGAAAGAAAGAGTTGTCTGAATTTTAGTCTTGCTTCAATTCAATGAGAGACAGAGAGATGAATAATTTTGATTTTGAAGGGTGGTGCATTTGGAAGAGAATGAGTAAAGTAAGAGAGATTGATTTCAGTTGTTTATGGTAGATTTAAGCATATTACAATATTCATGCATGTTTGTTTATGTAGCATTTTAGATTTGCATATTTGCTAAAGACAAAAAAATTCTACAATTTTTTAAAAATACCCTTATTTTGAATAACCATCTCATTTTTATTCATTCTATCCCAATTTTATAGACAATAATCATTTTGAGCAACCATCTTATTTTTACTCATTTTATCCCAATTTTATAGACAAAAGAACATTTCATTTTTACTCATTCAAAAATATCCTTATTTTGAACAACCATCTCATTTTTACTCATTCTATCCCAATTTTATAGACAATAATCACTTTGCTTAAGAAATTATAGTTTTAGTAGTTATATTCATTTAATTTTGTATTTTTTCCACTTATTCTCTTATCATTTTTCAAGAAAAATACTTAGCAATTAATATCTTCAAACTCAACAATTGAAATTAGTTAAAGGCAATATTGTAAGTTTGCTAATAATTAGTGGAATTAAAAAAGTACCTTTATTTTGGAACTCTCAAAATAGAAAATGTGTCTATAATATTAGGACGAAGAAAATATTTTTTTAATCATTAATTAAAAAAGGACACCGATGAATAATTCACAATCTACGTTAGTGATAAATTGATAAGTTAGAACAAGTCAAAATTCAATTCTAGCAATAATATAATTTTAGTAGGAAAAAAAATAGTGGTCTAAGCGAAACTTGAGTTAACTACTTTCATTTGAAAATAAAAATATCTTTATAGGGACAAAATTAAAAATTTTACAATAATTTAATCTACCTCAATCTATGAAATTCACTATAATATACTAAAATACAATTTACTTATGTAATTTATCAATTCAATCTAGTTCAATCAAACACACCTTTTAACATGGATGATGAGAACGACAATTCTGGGCAGTGTGGCTTGGAGAGCCAAAGAAGGGAGGGCAATGTTGTCTTTTCATCCTTTATGTTAAACACGGCTAACGCTATTAAATTAGAAGGATGAAATAGAAGACTTTCGAAATCTTGGGAATGCACGAGGAGAATAGACCAAACTTCAGGGATGCCACAGTAATTTTCCCTTGAATTTATTCACAGTTTCAATCAGTCAATTTTTACATCACTAATCAAATTGATTTTCCTTAAATACTCCAATTTGAGTAAAAATCTTTTAAAAGTTTCCAATTTTTTTAAAGTTTGGGTTAAATCTTATGTCGTCCCTGTGTAATAGTGAAATTTGTTCTCCGGTCCTTAATGTTTCAAAAAGTTCATCTCTGCTCCTCGAGATTTCACAAAATAGTGAGTCATTAATCCCTGTCCGTTAAATCTAACAGATTTTAATAAAAAGTCTATTTTACTCTTATCTTTCCTCCTCAATTTTTTTTAGCACACCCCCTTTTTCTATCTTTAAACCTCTCTTGGCATTCTCCTCTCCATTGGGCAAGCTTAGTGACAAGCATAATCAACATAATTAAGATTAATTACTCAAAATTAATAGATTCATTACTCAAAACTAACTACTTTAAATTATAAATAGATTCAATTAATCATTTAATTAACCATAAACTCTGTCACTATTTTCACTCGCTTGAGTGAAGTAAAATCACACGCTCAACTAATAAAAAATTCTATTATTAGTATAATTATTTCTCTCTATTATTTCTCATCTTGCTCGGCTTAGATTCGACTTTGTTGGTTCAGTTCCAGAGCCAATCTTTCTGTTCTCTTTATTTTTCTCTCCCTCTCTCTCTCTTCCTGTAACTGAAATTTTTCTTTCAACTAGAAATGCTTCAATTTCTTGATCAAATCACTCAACCGAAATCAAAAGACAACATTTTCCTCTAATATTTTTTTTTTTGACTTCTAGATCTATTCCTTTGTTAGTTTTTCAAATTCTATTTCTTAGAGTTATTTTCTGCAAAACCCAGAATCAGAATAACAAAAAAGGAAGGAGCTTTGTTGGTTTTATGTGTAAACCCATATGTCGATCATCTTATTCATGCAAATGAAAATATTATATTTTGTTTAAATATCGTCAAGGTAAACCCATATGTCAAGCGTTTGATTCAGGCAAGAACTAGATAATTTTTTGGATTTTGTCCACTTTTGGAGGTCTCGGTTAGTCTAACCTCGTT
>CAODLS010900219.1:0-16262 GCA_948243855.1 Flueggea neowawraea | reverse complement strand
TGAAAAGTCTCAACTAACCTTAACAAACCACTTCTCTCTCCCCTACAAAGTCACCACTTCTGTGTTTTTAAAACTTTTTTGTTTATTTCAAATATTAAAATCAGATTTTGTTTCCAGATACAAATAGTTTTGTTAAGTTGTGATACATATGAAAATAGTCATATTATTGTAACATCTTTTGAAAAGGTTATGCAGGGGCTAATTTCCACATATTTAAATAAGCATTTATTAATCCCAATCCCTCATTAACAAGCCCTTCCTCCAATTGGATCTGGGCTCGTTTTTTCCTTCTGCGCCTTATCTTCTTTCAAGGACTCCCATGAAGAGGATTGTACATGCAAATTTCTTGGGGACAATTACTAAATTATACTCAAATAGAATGTTATTTTTTAAAAATAACATATTAAGTTTACAAATATTGAGAATACGATCTGATATTTATCACATATCAAAATTACCATTTTTTTTTGCAAATGCATGAGAAATTATCGAATTTTAGCGAGAAATTAACTTTTTCGTGAGAAATCGACTTTTTATTAATCTAGATTGTTTTTTAGGTTCACAATAGTTAGCAATAGGGTACACAATTCATATTTTCAAAAAAGTGTATATAATTTTTTGAATTATTTTTTTTATTAATTTCACACGAAATTTTTTTTTGAAAAATATTTTTTTCCCAGTGTCGATTTTAATATTCACAATGGTTCACAAAAATAATGCACATTATATAATACATTATTGTGAACTATTATAAACCATTTTGAATGTTTCACAAATAGAGTGCACATTTTTTTAATTACAAATAATTTTTTAATATTCTACATTCACAAAATAGTGTACATTGTCGTGAACCATTTTAAACGGTTTACAATTTTTTTAAATGATAAAATGATTTTTAAAACAACAAGTGCAACAACATTAAAAAATAACAAATAAATCTGAACCAATGGCATTTTTGTAAAAATCATCAAAGGCAGGGATATTTTAGTAAAAAGGAAAACCAAGGAAGCAGCTAGGAAAACCTAGCTGTCACCCTCCACACACTTCCTCAACCTCACAATCCTGTTGGTTCTGTTCTTGCAGGTTCCGACCAACGCTCAGACGGCGGAGACACATCGACGGATGATGGGAGACGTGACACGAGGCTTACGGTGGTGGGATGGGAGCATATCCGAGGCCGAACCGAGACGAGCAGATCTAAACAAAAAGGAGAACCGGAGATCGAGGCGTCCACTAGCAAGATCGAGGTGAGGACGGGAGGAGGAGAATCGGAGTGGGAAGGAGACAAAATAGTGTACTGTGCTCTCTCTTCTTCCTCCCACATTCAATCCATCGCCGAAATTCTCCTATCGAAGCCAAGGACCATGAAGCAAAGTTCTAAGAGGACCACCATTTACAGATGTCCTCATATTTGATCTCACACTCATGTTCCACATGACCAATCAATCCACAGTAGTAGCAAAAATCAGGCAATTTCTCATCAGATATCATGTATCTATCAACAATGCCACCTGCCTTCTTCCCCATGAGCTAGAAAGACAAAGGCTTTGTTAAATCAACATTGATTTTAATTCGCATCGCCTCACACCATGTCCTACCAGAAGCCTCTCATCTATTTCAATAGTACCACAGAACAACCTTCCAAATTGATGAGCATTGTTGGCATTCATATGCGACGAGGGCAAATTATAGACATGGATCGAGCACAGATTCTTGTCAAAACTGACCTGATCTATTGTTTGGTTAATTGACCATTCTCGCTTCACCAACCAACTAGAATTAATCAACCACAGGCCATTATTCAAGACTCTATGTGTCACGACCAGGAAAGACCATGACCGGCATACGAGACGAGTCAAACGGTAAGCCCGACTTATCTCACATAAGTCTCAGATATATAGAATTATTACCCAAACTTTCACGGCTATTATTTTTTTTAAAAAAATATAACTTTAGTTCAAAGCGTACAACATATATATATATATATAAAGTACTAACTACAGGATAAATATAATTAAGTATATAAAATAAATTCACAATGTATCAAAAATCCAAAACAACGACAGCATCCATAATCCAATGTATCTCAGTGTGGAGCCCTGGTATGTTCTTCGGCGTACACATAAAACTAAGGTAAGTATACCTATCGCCTATAACTAATGGACCTTTGAGTACCGAGTGTCGTATTCCATAGAGATTACGATTATTAGCTACTCACTCTTCCTCTATTATCTAACCGGCAAATTAAACGATTTCGAATATAATAAAGTAAAAAAGAACAAACGCAATCTTAACTTAAACGATAGAACAAACGATGAGAAAATGGCTCTTAGACGCTGAATCCTCCTAGACCGAATTAAGTGATAAGGACTCGTCATTTAGGCAATTATTCAGGCAATTGGACTGTGGAAATTCCTACAATATGTTAACCTCCCTCTCGAGTTAGCTAACGTCTAACGCCTAGGTTCATTAACAGGAATCTCTTCCTAATTAAAACCTCTATCGTTACTTTAACACTCTGTTATGTGAATTTCACTATTAGGTTTAACCCTAATACGAATAATTTATGTCGACATATCTTTAGGTTTGCATGCAACTCCTCTCAATTATGAACGTTCAATCGCACACATAATCTCTCGATTGCACATGCACAAAACAATATTGGAATCAAAAGACCAGCAACAATCAATTCAACAATCAACAATATGAATCATAATTGAGTCGCAATCCATGAATCAATTGAATGAATAACAAAATCCCAATATCACATAATCAACCTAGGGTTCATCACATCTAAGTGCACAAAATTATTTAGTTCATAACAATAGAGAGATATACAACAAGATCAAAGAGAAATCTAGAAAGAGAAGGAAAACCCATGATGAATCCTCCAATTCTTCGAGAAATCTATTCGTTCTTGATGCCAATTGATGTTCTCCTTTGTTTCCCATGTTCTCTGACCTTCCTCTGATGTGTTTTGTGTCTCCAAAGTCGGCTCTCTCATGATGAATGTCGAAACCCACTTAAATAGGCGAAATAGGACGTCTGGGGTAAGAAACGTGCCCAACCAGCTCCCGTCCATGTGCAGCAAAATCCACCTAAATTTGCAGCTGCCATAAGATACGAACACGGGTTTCCATCCGTGTCTTAGGCCTACTTGTCCGTGTCCACTTAAAGTTGTCAGTGTCCGTCGGTTTAAGGCTTCCAGTGTAGTACACGGTCTCTTCCACAACCGTGCTTGTGTCAGTGGGCATGTCCACGACCGTGGAAGTCAATTTCTATCCGTGTTCACTTAGTTTGTCACGGTTTTGCTTTCTCAAGTCTTCCATGGCCGTGTCTCATGTATCTTAGGCCGTGTCTCACTCCAAAGGCCTCAAATGTCATCGTTCAAGCCCCATTTCGACTTGATTTGATTCGATTCATCAAGACAACATCAATTAACCTGAAAATCATAATATAAAGCGTAAAAGTACCAAAATTAATGACAAACGCTCAATTCATATTCAAAACAATATAAATTGACGTGCATAAATATGTATAAATATGTGTTCATCAAGCCCTTATACATAACTACTGAGTCCGAACCAAATGATACGCACGTCTCGAAGGAAGTGCCTTACTGAGTGCTGAAAGCTAGGTGATCAAAACCAACAAAAGTACTTGAAATGTTAGAGGGAGAAGGTGAGTAAACTCAGTGAGGGATAACACTCCAGATCGCCTAATACGGGCCTCATAAAGACCGTTTTGAAAATATTTCGAAAATATCACATGCAAAATACTTAATACATACACGCTAAATATAATATAGTTTTAGAATTCATCTTCGAAAACATTCGCAAACTCAACAAACAGTTGCAGCTCATACGAATAATATACGTATATAACCTATCTGACTAATAAACAAAGGACCTGATCAATCTGATAAATTCCTAACTGACTAGCTAATATGGGCTCCTACCACCTGATCCATGTGTCTGGCCTGAACATACAGTGTTACCACCAACCCTGATAACTAGACATTTGCGTTGGTATACCAAATGTTACGCTTACCCTTTTAGCATAGGTGTCCTGAGTCAAATTGAATATACTAATAATAAGCACACAAGCATGCATACATATCGGATAATATACTGATAATATGTTGAGCAATACTGAATAATCATATACAGAGTACATATGTATAGTCCAGATTCCCATTTTACATGTAATCAAATTTTACAAATTACCAAGCCATTAATTAGTCGATTTACCGATAATAGTCTAGACATATAAAAAATATATAGGTTTAGAAAGACACAATCTATGTATCTGAAGTTGCTACTTCACCCACTGGACTCCAAGCTAATAATCCAGATACACACCAATGGCTGATAACCGATCACCACTTATATCCAACAAAATCGAGAACTGACAATTTATAACAGAAGTCATATATCGTGCTTTGGCAATACGAAAGAAAATGTATGAGATGCAAATGCAACGCAATCCCTGGACCCCATACGCCAGCGAAAATCATATTCCTCACGAATATCCATCACTAACGTTCGAAATCCCGAACTTATGAAAAATTACCGTTTAGTCTTCAACTTTCATAAAATTAAGCTTTAGTCCTCAAACTTATGGATAATTTCAAATCAATCCTTATACTTATGCAAAATTATAGATCAGTCCACAAATCTATGCAATATTACAAATTAGTCCCCAAATATACCAAATTATAATCTAGTCCTCAAAGTATCCAACTTACATTCAGGTCCTCCAGCTCTTTCATAATTTCAATTTAATTCACAAATCTCCTAAATTTTACATTTTGGTCCTCATATATATATTCAAATCACATTCAGATCCTCATACTCATCCATATTCACACTTGATTTTCAAAATAATATTATATATATATATACTCACTATGTCCTTGAAAATTAGACTTTGTCTCTAAGTCCGTGAAAAATACTCCAAACTAGCTCAAATTATCAAAATTTATAATCAAGCACATAATTTGATTATCTTCAACTCTCACAATGCAAATCTATCCCTAAACACATCAAACCGACCTTTTAACATAATAAAAAGTAGTACCTTTATCTTCAAGTATCAAACCCATATGAGCTAATATTCATAAATCACCATACCTAATATTCCTTTAATAAAATCAAACCTCAAAAAATTATCTAAATCAAGAATTCCCTCAAGCAACATTTTTTCACCATAAAGTCTCCACCTTTATTCACAATTATCTCACTTTAATCATAAAAATCACACATTTAACCAATTAACACCTAACACATAAAAACACACCTTTTCTCCTAAAAACCCAACCTTTATCCAAAATCCATGCTAATTCCATCTAAAATCACATCACCCAATACAATATCAATTCAATCCAACCTCAAAATGACTAAATCTATCAAGATGTACATCAAAGCAACCTTTTTTAACAATAAATGCCCAACCTTTCTTCAAAACACATATGAAACCCATAAAAAATGCCACTTTTAATCTCTTACCTAAATTAAAATTCACATAACTCTTCAAAACAACATTCCTATCATCATTCCAACATAAATCAACCTTCAAATTCATCGTTTAATCAATAAACAACCCAAAGACACCATCTTTACTAAACAAACCCGTAACTCCACCATACCCATTTGCAAAATCCACCAAAACTTCATAAAAATGCAACATTTAATGCTTAAACACCTCCTAATCATTAACCCAACCATAAAAACACCCAAATCCATCATTAAACATCCAAAATCAACAATTAATTCATCAATAACTCATCCTCCAAGCAAAGCCACGGTTTTCCAACAAATAAATCGAAAATCCAAAGTCTAATAATGCAAATAGAAGAGAATAATGAAAGAGGAATGTGGTTCTTACCTTATTTGCCCAAAAGCTTGATCAATTGGCAAGGTAATGATGGTTGGGGCGTTCTTCAGACTTGTGGGAGGTGAAAGAATGTTGAGAGCTCACATTTCAAGGCCAAAGGATCATATTTATAGGGTATGGAGGCAGAAAGAACCGGGCCAACTAGGGTTTTAATGGGTTACACGATCAGAAATTGTAAAACACGGGCGGAAGTATCCATTACACGGTCATGGGTTTATGATTGCGTAATGAGCCATTTGTCCCATGGCCGCTGGACACGGCTGTGTCTTTCAAGACACGGCCGTGTCTTACCTCTTAAGACCACATGACACGGTCTTAGCATTCCTCAAGTCTCTGGACGCATTCCTCAATCGATTCTTGGGTCCAAACACTAAGATATACGACCTATCATGGCCAAAACCTTTCACATATTCATACCAACTCCAAAAATAATCACAGACTTCAAATCATATAAAAAATAATCAATACTCATCATCGAAAACCCAAATCTTAGAAATCAAATACCAATCATAGCTAAATTAAAATCAAACTGAAATCGAGACTCTAGCGAAATACATGTAAAAAGTGCGAGGTGTTACACTATGCCTATCACAAGGCCGCATAAATATAAATCTAAAAGTGTTCATTTTGAACCTTGACACCTCAAGCCGCTGTCTGTGCAAGCCGCCAGACCTTCTTCATTACCTGTTTGACTGTCTATGCCGTATGCATTCTAGCTGCTATAAGGAAGTGTCTTGTTCTGTAAAGCATCACCTGTCCCACCCTTTGCTGATAGTTTGGCCACTGGTTCTGAACAAGACAAATCCGCTGTTCGGTTGAGCAAATCTAGCATTTGAGTGGGATCCATTATCTGGGAGCAGAGCAGAAACTTGAGCACGGTTATACGGGTAATTTGAAAATGAAAGCAGACCACAAATTTCTCCTCACCAGAGAAGACGCCTTTAAACCTTTGGTGCCCAACCCTTGTTAACTTTACCCAAAAATCTTCATAAATGCCCTGAAAAAAATCTCTGCTATATGACAGGAATAGGGATGTGTTAGTCTACCAAAAAATGCAGATCTAAGTTGCAGCTCTATTAAGAAGGTTTCTGAATGAGTAAATGTGGTAAGTGAGATCAAAACAACAAGGGAAAGAGACTACAATCGAGAGAGAGAAGAACTCCAAAAGTGCATATCTAAATTGCAGCTCTATTAAGAAGGTTTTTGAAAGAGTAAATGTGGTAGGTGAGATTAAACCCAACAAGGGAGAGAGACTCTAACGAGAGAGAGAGTGGCTCCAACAAGGGAGAAGCTTCAATTTACAGTCGCATAGAGAGTTTTAATGTGCCATCCCGTTAACCATTGTACAATTCAACTCTAAATATTTTAGTCATGAATGCTTGAAAAGTTTAACATAATTCTCGGAATATAAACATGTTTCGTAGGATAAAAAAAAATGAAGATTTACATGAGTTGAGTTAGAACTTAAATCAGTTTAATTAAGTATTTTCGGTACCAGGTAAACTCAGCGTAAATTACATTATATGTTGATTTTGCCTATTTTTATTTGCCCTGCAGGAACAACCATTATTTTCGATCTCCGAGCGACAACAATTATCTTTTCATACTCTAGTTTCGT
Organism: Flueggea neowawraea; assembly: GCA_948243855.1. Classification (NCBI taxonomy): domain Eukaryota; kingdom Viridiplantae; phylum Streptophyta; class Magnoliopsida; order Malpighiales; family Phyllanthaceae; genus Flueggea; species Flueggea neowawraea. The sequence goes on along the minus strand of CAODLS010900219.1, from coordinate 8,749 downwards.
CAAACCTCTGTACACTTTTTAACCCTACCACCACGTCATCGCCATTCTCCACAACCACCTCATTCGCTCTCTTTCTCTCCTCTCTTTATCTCTATCATTTGTACGTTCCTTTCTCTCTCTCTCTCTCACATCTCCACCACCATTGCCTCTCCACCATTTCAGTACGATGACGACGATCTCCATGGTCGAAGATCTGACCTCCGCTTCCCTACTCCAAATCGCATTGACGGGAAAGCGAAGAGAGATCTTGCAACTGCAGATCGTGTTGTGTTTGGATGGAGCTCTCTCTTTGGCGTCAGATTGCGCCAGAGGTGCAGCTCGGACGAAGAGAGACGACGAAGATCTCGATAGTTGCAAACTGTCACAAACTGAAATCTCTCTCTCTCGCTTTCTCATCGCAAATTTCGTGGAGGAGACGAAAGAGATCGCAATAAAGAGAGAAGACGCAGTGGAGGAAGGAGGCGAGGATGACATAGAAGAAGAGAGAGAGAGAGAGTGATGGGGAGAGGGGAGGGAGGGGGGACATATGAGTGGAGGAGATTTTCATACTATCCACATTTCATAATTTTTTAACTTTTTTTTCACCGTAGTCCCTTTTAGATTTAATCTTTTTTTGTTTTTTTGTAGGTTTTGTAGCTAAAAAACATAACAACGGAAAAAAAACCATAAAAATATCGAATATAAACTTTGAAGGACAAAACCATAAAAATACAAAGGTTTTGTTTTTCAGTTTTCTATTGTTTCTTTTCAGAGTTTTTCTGGTTTCCCAAACGCAAATGGTTTCCATTATAGTTTTAATTTAGCTTTTATTTGGACTTCAATTAGTTTGTTTTTTTGGTTTTCATTTGTACATAATATTTTTTTTGAAAAAACGATTTCCCTCTTTTATGATTATGTGGTTAAAAGTTTTTATTGGGTTTTTATGTAGTTTTTTTTTTGGTTGTCATTTTTTCCTACATAGTAAAAAAAAAGCTAAAAAATCAAAAACTAATTTAAAATTAAAATTAAAGAAAATAAAAACTTAAAATAAAAAATAAGGGAAAAAAAGAAGACAACAAAAATTGCAATTGATAAAATATATAGTTTTTAAAAAGATCACTGGTTTTTTAATCGGTTGCCTTTTGTTTTTTCAGAAGTTTTTTTTTTCGGTTTTTAAAATGCTCACTGGTTTTTTCTCAGTTTTTTTTTTATGTTTTCCTTCTATTTTTTTAATTGGTTTTATTTTTTTTTATTTTCATTCATGTACAATATTTTTCTTTTTTCATGATTAAAAGTTTTTATTCATTTTCTTTTTGTGGTTCTTTCCCGATTGTCATTTTTCTGTTGTTTCTTTTTTGTTATCTTTTTTTGTTGTTTTTAATATAAAGAAAACAGTAAAAATGGACTAAACTTTAAAAAAATGGAAAAAAAAGAATTAAATTGTTAAAAATTTTAAAAAAAGCCCTCCTACTAAAGTTTTCATAGCCTTCTTGTGAAAAATAGAAACCATTTAAGGTGGCGTCCGGGCAAAAAACCATTTAAATTGACACTCCTAATTAATTTTTAAAATTGGGTTGTTTATCTAATTTGCCCTTAAATTTGAGTGATCTTTGGCTTTGGCATTCGATTGTACATGATTTTTAAGTATTTGATATTGAACAGAAAAGACGTGGGGAACTTTAAGTTTAGACCAGCTGCACTAAATAGTAGGGTGTAATTAAGCCGAGCCGAGCTGAGTTTTAAAGTGTTTAAACTAGGTTTGACTAAAATATTTCGAGCTTGAGTCTGAACTTGATCTCAAAATCTTGTTCAAACTCAACTCGTTATAAGTCACGAGCTTGTTTGCGAGATTTTCGAACTCGGCTCAATAAAGGTTTAAATAAAACCATAAACAAGTTTGCTCATTCAAAATTGGCAAATGCTCTAAAAGAATACAAGTAAATGTAGGTTAGTTTGATAAACTCATGTTGAGTATGTAATCGAACTAAAAACTATTAAAAGTTTCAACTTGTTTCACAGGTTCAACCCAATATTAGATAACATGTTTGTATTTTTTATATGTACGGTCAATTAGTACAAACTTACACCTTTGTCGTTGTAACTCAAAAAATAAATATTATTCCAAACATAAGTATATTTTTCATAGTTTAGTTTAACACACACACACACACATATGGGTTAGGCTACATTTACTATAAAAGTAAGTTTTTTTGAACTTACTCTTCATCATCGCCATCTATTACATTTAAATCTAATTATTAATGTAACTTACTTTTTTGAATTTAATCTTCACCATTAAATCCAAAAAGACGAAATCCATGGTTGTCCCTAAGGTTTGGTGTATTCTCAATTCTGGTCCATAAATTTGGAAATCAGCATCTCCAGTCCCTTACTCCTTACCACGTTAGTCAAATATAACAGAAATATGATGTGGCATATGGAAGTTTGACTCATTTATTAACGAGCCAATACATGAACTAATTTTTTTCAAACCGAACGCTGAACTGCTCGGGAGTAGCTTGGCTCATTTGCAGCCCTAGTAAATAGAGGGTTAATTTTGACCCAATAATGGTGTTAGTATCAACTGTTCAGGTGTTTCTATCAATTGTTCGGGTGTTTCAATGCTATTGACTTGGCTAAAGGGAAACTTTTGAGGAGGGAATTATGAGGAAAAATATTTGTTAATTTGTTAGGACAAGATCACTTCCAAAACAATGCAAATTCCTATGTGATAGTTATGAATTGCTTGGACTTTGTTGGAATCTGTGACATACATATACACAATGGAAATAAAAATTTTGTCAACGAATTCTACCAAGGATCCAAGCAATTCGATAAAACCGACTAAGGGATATGTGTTTATTTCAATAATTTGAAACAGAGATGAGTAGATGATGTTAGATTTGAGTCACAGCCGCTACAGAATGTGAACTTCCACTACTAGTGTCCACACGAACGAACTGAATTCGGGTTGGTGTGCTAGCACCTTTCAAAGGACACTTTCAAAACCTTGCTATAATTTTCTCTCAACGTTAAATGGTGTGGATGACCAAAGGTATTTAGGGTGTGTTAGGAGGATTGTTTATAGACTTTAGCAAATCCTAATTCTAGTCTTAATAGGATAATTTTTGTCTCATAAGAATTCTTTTATGCTTGTCTAACAAGGATTGACCACTTCAAGACTTATTCTTTTGCCACCTAAACAAATTTGGCACATACTTATTCTACAAACAAAATGCCAATTTTTTTGTTGACCAAGTCAAAGACACTCTTTCTTTGTCCAAGGTGTTAACTAAGTAAAAAACACTCTTTTTTGTTGACCAAGTCAAACAATTTTAATTTTTTTAAAACTATTTTAAAACAAATTATTTCATCATTTAATTCTAGCATACATTTTAAAAGCATTATCCAATTAATTGTATTTAAAATGTTCGGACAAAATAATAGCAAGATATATCGTAAAAAGATATAGTATAGTTTGTTCTAGTGTGCGACCCTTAGGTCCGCTCAATATTGGCAATAAGTCCAAATCATTCTTTAAACCCACAAGTCATAAGCAACTTCCGGTAAGACATTATGACTACCAACTTGAACAAATTCGATGACTTGACAAAACATAATCTACAGTACGATATTTAGTTATTTTTTCATTTTTATAAAGCTTAATAAAAAATTTCTTGATACCCAAGTAGACTGACAAAATAAATGATATTGATAACCCCTATCAATTTCATTAGAGTACAACCATGCATTTCATCAGTCCTACTTGTCAAGCTGCCATGAGATATCTCACTCGGATAAGAGCGGGACAAATTCCTTCACAGTCTCTCATATTTCTCCACATGATTTACCATATGTCCAAATATAGCTTGTATTACCATCTTGTTACAAATGATATTGAACTATATTAAAACATAAAGCTCTTCATGTAGGAAGCCATAGTAAATTTAGGTCGAATGACTCAAATATCAATATTGTGATAAGAAATACTGATGGCATATTCCATGTAGTATTTCTCATAGCAGGTAAGTCCAATATTATGTTCTCAACATATATCTATGTTTTGAATGACATCCCATGTCCATGACTAGTAAAACATGATCATCTCTTAGACTTTATAGTAGTCTTACCTCATCGTCATTCCCATAATAATGAACGACCAAGGATAATTTAGAATAGCATTATTTGATCTTCAGGTTTTAATATCAAGTCACACACTTGATGACATAAGATAGAATTAGTGATGTACGATAAACTTACATGTGTGTTTAAGTATAAATTGATGGCATTTTGGCCTTAAGAGTACTTAATCATCCACAAATTTATATGATTTTTATATATTATGTAGGGTGAATGTAAATGCATGGAATGTGGATGAAAATAGGTGAAAAAGGCATGACAAAAGATGTTTTCAAATTTGCAACATGAAGGGAAGAAAGCGCAAGAAAAATCAACTCAAAGGAACCGAAAATTGTCGTCACACCCTAGACCATAGTCACAGCCATGACCATGGCCTCCAATTGCCCCAAAAATTGACACATTTGAGGAAGTAGTGAGTGGCCACGGTCATGGCCTTGTGGCCGTGGCCATGCCATACCCTGCAGGCCTAACCATGATCAATGCCATGATCATGGTTTCTAGACTGTGGCCTTGCTGAAGGAGAGCATTTCGGGCAGAAGTGAGCCACGATCATGAGGATGACCGTGGCCCTGACTGTGGCACCCTAGAAGGCTGAAGAAAAAGTGACGCAAAAAGACAACTTTGTGGGGACCAGTGGGCAAATTTGGGATTTCTCTTATAGGTTTTTGTAGCTTGGACAAGGGGTATAAATACCATCTTTAGCCACTATTTGGGACATCTTTACATCACTTTTGAATCTACAAATTAGGGTTTTACATGTCAAGAAACGCTTTTAATTTTTAGAGTAGATCAAGGAGAAGGAAGATGAAATCAATTACCCAAGCTACTATATTTTGAATTCTTCATCAAAGGTTTTTAGTTTTGTTTTCTTTGAATTTTCATCTTTTGTATTTGAATATTTATGATGTTTTTAATAGATTTCAATATTTTTATACTTTATTTAATTATGTTAGCTTAAATATTTAGTTGGGGGTATAAAGATGTAGGCTAGGGATGATGCTTTTGCTATGCTACTGATTGGGCTTGTTATATTTATTAATGTTCTTTATTTATTGCCTTTTTAGATTGGTTTAATAAGTTGTTTAATATGATTATGACTTAGATTGACAACTTAGGTTGTAGTTCTAGCAAATTTAGTTGATGGATTGAGAGATAAAGACCAAATGAGGCCACAACAATTAAACTTGTGAGGTTTAGGATAGAAATATACCTATGCTCATAAGGTTTTCGATGAAATGTCCAATTAGCCTAATGATCCTAATTAACTTAAGTGAGGCCGAGATGACCCTCTTATTTAACATAGAGATGATTTAGATAACATTGAGAGATGCTCCAAATTAGCTTACCGGAGAGAACACTCAACCTTAGAACTCCTTGCATTAGCTTAGTTAAATAGAATTCGCTAACCGAAATTTTGAAACTCCAACGCTTTTCTCTTATTGATTTTCACATTTTAGCTCCTTATTTTCATTGCTTGCATTGTGTTTTCTTTCAATTACTCAAAAATCTAAAAACAAATCATGATTTTACTCGCTTTTATTTTATTGTTTAATCACAATTAATTCTCGCTCTTCGATGATCCGATACCCGAGGAATACTTGAGGGTTTAAACTACGACGATTCTTGTGCATTTGCAACGCGTAGATTAATCATCTATTCATATATACTTTTATCAAGTTATTGCATTTCAAAATAACATGATAATATAAATTCCAAAATAAAATGACTCATATTTATTAAATAACAATATAAATGACAATGTCCATATGATTGGGTTAGGGTATATCACTAACACTCTTTTCGTTCTTTTTTTTTTTTAATTTTCCCAATTGTCTAGGGAAAAAGGGTACTTTCTTACCCATCCAAAGATATTTAGCACATATTTTATTTGTTTTCTACTTATGGTGTTTGGTTTTGGTTGATTGCAATAGATATACATTGTCTATTGATAAATTTGGTCAAATGTAATTTGGACATTAATAGATTTGATAAACTTTATCGTGAAGAAAATAGGGAGGCTAATACATCTTTTTTTTTTTTTAACGAGAAGGTAACGTTTCATTTCACCAAAGAGGGAGAGCATCCGGATAAGGCCGGGAATACAACACAGATTAATACTTTTTTTATATAGTTATAATAGTAATATACCAAATCAGTTTGCAAAAATCAATACATGTCAATTATAATTTTTTAATCTTTCAATACCTAAAATATTTTGTTAATTCGTTTAATCAATCATAAGCAATAAACACTGAACTATGTTAAAACGAGCCTATTGTAACATATAAAGAAAGTAACAGAATATCTTCTTCTTTTTTCTTTTTCTTTTTTTTTTGACATGAACAGAAAGAATATGATATAGTTCAAACAGCGACTGCAACTAGTAGTAGCTAGGGTTGATTATATTCCTGGTCTTAATAACACCAATTTTTTAAAAATTCAATGTTGGAACATTTATTTTGTTTTAAATAGATTTGATTAGATTGCACTATTCATTTTGCAATTTTTTTTGAAAAATTTGGTTATGTTTAGTTTAGAAAACATTTTTTATTTTCTATTTTTTTATTTTCTGATTTGTTTCTATTTTTTTAAAAATTAAAAATATTTAGAAAATATATTTGTTGATTAAAAAAAATTTTAACAATTTTTTTATTACTATTTTCTAATTTTTAAAAAATAATAAATTTTTTTTGAACTAAATAGTCAATTGTGTTTGTTTTGCTTAGTAGATGGATGAAAAGGCAATAAAAGTATTGGATTTTTCCTAAACTACCCTTTTTATCATTTCTGCTTAAAAAAAAACTTTACAAGGACAGAATAAAAAATATAACAATATTTTTAATCTACCTTAATCTATTATAATCTATTAAATTTATCAAAATAAAATTTACTTTCGCAATTTATCAATTTAACGTATCGTGAACATACACTTAACATTGCTAGTGTGCGTAAAACTATTATTGATAGTTCGTATGCACCGCCGCACCGGCGACGGAGCCGACAACTTCGCACGTGGTAGGGTTACGAAGACCGTTCTTTGGCTCTCATTAGCAGTAACAATAACCAAAAAGAGGGAAAGGGGAATGGAATTAAACAAGGATTAGGGAGTCAAGAATGGAGAGCTGTACTTGATTGTACAATCTTGTTCTTTTCCCGATTGACTGACTGCGACTGTTCTCTACCTCCTCGCCCCATCAAAAGACCTTTGACTTTGTTTGCCGTGTTGCCCCGATTTGTGTGCCACGCTACCCGCTCAGCAGCCTTCTGCTTCCTCCTCCACCGTCCGATCCTCCACTTATGTCTTATATCATGAACCATGGAAATTACAACAAGTTATTTGTTTTGTTTGCGCATTAGCAAAGCTGACGTAGGAACTTTCATGTTGAATTTCTTAAAGGTAGAATTTGTGTTGGTTGTTTTTTGACAAATTTTTTAGGAAGTGATAAAATTTCAACACTCTATTAATAAGATTAGAGTCGTTTCTAATTATATAAGGTCGATTTTTCTCTTTATAAATAGTAAAAGATTAATAATTTGATTTTTGGTGGGGATAGAAAGAATGTCTTACAAAAAAAATATAACACCATTTCACACGGTCCAAATCACAAAATGACCTTTTTAGAAGAATTCTGCTTGAGTTTTCCAAAAAAGAAAAGCAATTTAGTGATTTGAGGAAAAAACTCAGACCTTTTGCTTCTTAATGCTAAGGTGGTTTACCAACGAATTTTATATCCAATCGGCAAATTAACAATGAATAAACAGATTTTGAGGATATCAAAGAACGACCAGTTTGAAGTTTTTAATTATTAAATTAGTATTTCCGTCTAAAAGTTTGAAATTGCTGGTATAAGAATCGATTCTAGCACTATAGAATCGAAAATTTAGTTTTTGGTGGGAGAAATAAAATGACACATAAAAAAATTCAAAACTACTGAACCCTCAATTCTTTGTTAAAAAAATTGACAAATTAATTATGCAATATGACTTTGTTGTGGCCAAGAAATTGAAATTGCGATTGATTTTTATTGAGAATTAAATCATTAATTTTTTTAATGTGGAAAACGATTTCAAGACTAATAAACTAAAAATTATTTTTTTTTAAAAAAGTTGCATCCCAAATTATCCCCCGTATTGGAACATTTTTGAAATGTAAAGTTACCACAAAAAATGTTATTTTTTTTGCCAATAAAACGAGAGTAAAACGACCAATAATACTATATTTTTACTGAATGTTATTATATAGACTTTTTTCATGTTACAAAATATTTTTAGAGTTATAGTTGATACTAGCAACGGACTTGAACCTATGTTAAATGTGATCATCACAGCACCGCATCAAGGACTAACAACTAAAAAGATCATTCAACCAACTCTAATGCGTAATACAAATCCATAATAATCAAGATTACATACAATTATATCGGTCGCTTATAAGCTCAAATCAACGCCGTGCAAATTGAAGAAAACACCTCTAGAGACTAGACTACTCCCGAGAAATAAAAATAATAATAAAAAAAATGTAAAATAGAACTTCATTATTAAAAAGAAGCACCATCACCAAGCTATAAATAAAGAGCCGTTCTTGACCAAATAAAAAAAACTTTAGATCAAGATAAGAGTCAAGAGTAAA
>CAODLS010900019.1:0-13756 GCA_948243855.1 Flueggea neowawraea | reverse complement strand
GTCAAAGAGTTTGGATTCATCAAGAATGAAGATGAGCCTTGTGTATACAAGAACGTTAGTGGGAGTGCATTAGTGTTCTTATTACTGTATGTTGACGAAATCTTAATAATTGGAAATGACATTCCAACCTTGTAGAGTGTCAAGACTTGGTTTGGAAATTGTTTCGCAATGAAATACTTAGGTGAAGTCTCGTGTATCCTATGAATACAAATCTATAGAGATAGATCTAAGAGGCCAATTGGACTAAGTCAAAGTGTGTACATTGATAAGGTGATAAAGAAGTTTAGCATGCTAAATTCTAAGAAAGTAATAATTCCCATGGTTCTTGAAAAACCATTGAGCAAGGCTGGTTGTCCTACAACAAGAAAAGCCAGAGATTACATGAGTAGGATTCCATATGCTTCTACAATTGGATCTATCATGTATTCCATGCTTTGTACGCGCCCTGATGTCGCATATGCTATAAGCATGACTAGCAGATTCCAGTCTGATCTAGGTGAAAGTCACTGAATCGCAGTAAAAAATATCATTAAGTACTTGAGAAGAACTAAGGATGTTTTCTTGGTCTACGGATGATAAGAAGGCGAACTAGTCTTAAGTGGTTACACTAATGCCAGTTTTTAGTTAGACCATGATGATTTTAGATCGCAATATGGTTATTTGTTTTGTTTGAATGGAGGTGTAGTTAGTTGGAGAAGCTCCAAGCGATACACTGTGGCTGATTCTACTACAAAGTTTGAGTACATAGGTGCTTCAGATGCAGCAAAGGAAGTTGTTTGGCTCAAGAAGCTCATTACTGGTTTGGATGTCGTCATAAGTAGCGCAAATCTAGTAGACTTATTTTGTGATAACAATGGGGTCATTGCTCAAGCCAAGGAGCCCAGATCACATCAAAGAACCAAACACATACTTAGACAATTTCACCTCATTCGAAAGATATTCGAAAGGGGAGATGTCAAAATGTGCAGAGTGGACACCAATGACAATGTGGCAGATCCCTTGACAAAGGCTCTACCAGAACCAAAACATCAAAGACAAGTTAGGTCTTTAGGTATTAGGTTCGTTCTTGATTGGGACTAGTGCAAGTGGGAGACTGTTAGTTTTGTGCGCTAGTCCAATAATGTATACATTGTCATTTGGTTTATTTAATAAAAATAGGCATTTTATTTTTGTAAAATATTATTTATTTTATGAAGATGAAACTCTATGAATGGTTTATTCTTCCTTATGTCATAAAGTGTGTGACTTGATAGTAAAACCATAAGGATAAAATGGATATTATTCTAAATGTCCCTCGTTGATCATTATCATGGGAATGATAATGAATTAAGAATAGTATGTTGCTAAGTGGATAATCACGTTTTACTGATTATGGATATGAGATATCAACTTGGAACATAGATACATGTTGGGAAACATGTATTGGATTGGCCCACTATGAAAACACTTCACAGATTGTTGTCACAAAGTAGCTTTCATACAGTGGTGATATTTGATTCCTCTGACTGAAACTCACTATCGACTCCTACATGAGGAATCACATGTTTTGACTTAGTCAAACATTATTGTAATTGGGTAACAATAAAGGCTATAATTAGATATGTCATGAATTATGTAGAGGAGTGATAGTGAGAGTGATGGATTTGTTTCTCTTATGAAGAGTGATATCTCTTGGCCACTTGATGAGTAGGATTGATGGAATGTATGCATGCTAGAATGAATTGATAAAGGGGTTTATCAATGTTATTTGTTATATCAAACTACTTGAGATCAAGAAACATGCTAAGAAATATAAGGTTGTCATGTGACCATATCTTATGCTTAGATAAGATATCGTGAGACAAAAGGACTAAATATTAGACTGTGAAAGGTTAACTCAAATCATCGACATCCACTCGATTTTGGTTTGCCATAATGTATTACTAGATACCGCTTATGAACTTTGGGCCCAAAGGTTTGGGATAAGGCCTATTGCCAATTTTGAGTGGACTTATTGGGTCACACGCAAGAAAGAATTGGATTAGTTACAAATGTTCTCTCTTTGTGGTGATTGAATTATAAAGATAATTAATTTGATTAATCAATAATGATTCAGGGTTTTATGTCTTAAATGAGATTTAATACATAGTCCAATAATGTAATGGGCTTTCAATATGAATCATCAATTATCATGGTTATAATTATTTAATTATGAGTGACATAATTTGACCCATGTAAGTGATTTATTTTATGAGAATGTATCATATAATTAAAAAATCCTAACAACATTAATGAAACACATGTTGAAATCCAGCAAAACCTAACCTAATTAGGAGTGAGAAAAATAGGCAACTAAATCTAATTAGGAGGGAGAAATTCGGCATCACCTTTCCCACTTTTTAGGAGTCTATTTCCTTGTGTCTCAAGGATGAAATTCGGCACATGCACTAACTAATTAGGAGTCCATGACTAATTTGGAGTTTTATTATTGTATAACAAATAAAATAAAACCCTAATATGCATGTGACAAAACTAATTAGGAACTGTTTGTTCTTGTGGGATAAGAAAGACAAACCCTAGTATGACTAGATAGGAATTCGACACACACTCCTTCCAAAACAGGATGAGTCCGAATTCTTAGAGGAAAAGGAGGGGAATTTCGGATTCCTTTATGCATCTATTTAGGTCTCCTCATATGCCTATAAATAGGGTGAACTTCTTGCCATTCTTTTCAAGGCAAAGCTGAATTAGTGAGTGTCACTTACAAAGAGAAAATTATTTTGTTAGCTTTAGAATAGAGATCCTAAAAGGGTGCTAGTACACTCCACCAATCCAAAGGTAAGTTCGTTTGTGATGATACCTCTAGACACGTTCGCGCAAAGGCAACGTGAGTTCGAAAGGTGGTTTGGAGTTTTTGAGTACTAAGAGCTACACCAAACACATCATAGGATCAAACATTCAAGTTTTGGATTTAAGGTAAATCTACTAACCCTAATCGTATATTTTGATGTGCATGGGTCCTTAGGGGAATTCTAGGCTTAAAATTTTTGTTATTTTCGCTGCACTACTTACTTGTGAATGTCATAAACGAGCTATGAATTCCAACATGCTTAACTCATACAAGCTATTACACTTATAAGATCAATCTATATAAGTTCATCTAAGGGACTTGAGTTTTACTAGTATGGATGCATGTGCCAAATTTGGAAGGCAAGAGATGTGTCCCCTTGATGGGCTTACACACATTCCTTTATATGTTCCACCAACTGACCATTGAAAACTACTCATTGAATTTGATCTAATACAACATCCATCACTTGCATTCATTAAATCACTATACACATTCGATAAACACACATCAAAGACACTATCTTTAACCTGTTTTACACTAAATTCAGTTCAAATCTAGTTTGAGAGACCTATTTCACTCTCAACTACAAAATAATCTCCAAATCACATGATTTCTTCGATCAAATTCATAAAGATGATACCATTTATTGCTATTCCCTTGATTCTAAGTAATTTTTATGTGAGATTAACAAAAATTAATTAGATTTCACTCTTGCTAAGAGAAATATGGAGGTAGAATCTGAGGGTAACCAGCTTTGGAAGTTCAATTGATAAGTTGTTTTGATGAGAGAAGTGAATTGATCCGCATACATGGAAAACATCATGAATTCCCGATAACTCTGGTGTTAAGGCTAAATGATAAACAAATGGACTGACCTGCTCAAGTATTTCATAAGGAACAGTGTATCGTGGACTCAATTTGCCTTTCTTGCCAAATCTAATCACCCTTTTCTAAGGTGAAACTCATAGGAATACCTTGCCACCCACTTCATACATCATCTCCATGTAGTGTTGGTTCGCATAACTCTTGTATCTATCCTGGCAAGTTTAATTCGACCTTGAACTATTTTCATCTTGTCCGTGGTTTCTTGCATTAATTCTAGGCCTTCTAACACTCGCATACACTTTTCTTCCCTAGTACAACATGCACCTATATTTTTTTTCCATGTAATGCCCTGCATGGTGCCATACCAATACTCCTATGGCAATAATTATTGTAAGTGAATTCCATTAATGCAATATATTCATCCCATGCACCTAGGAATTCAAACACACAAGCCCGAAGCATATCCTCTAACATCTAGATAATCCTATCTGATTGTCCATCTGTTTATGGATGAAATGCAAAAATTTAGTTCCCAAAGCTCATTGTAAACTCTCCTAAAATCAACAACTAAATCATGCATTTATTTTGACACTATGGATACTAGTACACCATATAGTCATAAAATCCCATTACACTAACTTGGTTAACCGATCAACAAATAACCATTTGATAGGCAAGAAATGAGATTACTTAATTAACCGATCAAAAACTACGCAAATAGCATCATTCTTCCTTGAGTTTAGTTAGCGGCGCAGTATTAACAGAGACACTCTCTCCAAAATCCTTGATAATAACCAACCATGCCCACGAAGCTATAGACTTCAGTAACATTCCTTAGAGATCATGATTTAACGAAAGCTTCAATATTCTTAGGATCCACCTTTATGCCCTTCGTCGAGACAACATGACCAAGAAAAACTACCTGTCTAGCCATATCTCACATTTGCTAAATTTGACATACAACTATTTTTTCTTTAATGTTTTAAATACAAATGATGCTTGTGCTATGATTTGTTTGTCGAGTAAACTAAGATATCATCGATAAATAAGACAAAAAATTATCAAAGTAAGGATGAAATACCTTATTCATCAAAGCCATGAACACAACAAATGTATTTGTCAAGCCAAATGGCATAGCAAGGAACTCATAATGTTTGTATCCCATTTCAAATGTTGTTTTTAGAATATCTATCTCCACTATCTTGAGTTGGTGGTAGTCGAATCTTAAATCAATCTTGCTAAACATTTGTTCACCTTGTAACTAGTCAAACAAATCATCTGCATGTGGTAGTAGATGCTTGTTCTTCACAGTAACCCTGTTTAAATGTCAGACACACCTCAAGGTACCTTTTTTTAAAACAAATAATGTTGTTGCTCTCCAAGACGACACACTTAGTTGAATAAATCCTTTCTGAAATAGTTATTTTAATTAAGTCATCAGCTCCTTACTTTTATTGGCACCATTTTGTAAGGTGATATGAAAATCCAATTTGTCATGGGCAAAAGCTCAATGCTAAACTCTATATCTTTGTCTAGAAACAACCTTGACAAATTAGGTGAAGAAACATCTGGCAACTCATTTACTATTGACTCATTTTCAATCTTCACCTTTGAAAATCTAGTGTCAACCACATGACCTAGGTATGTTTGACAACCACTCCTAATCAGTCTAGAAGCATGTACAACTGATATCAAACATGTTGGAATGATCTTTGTTTCACCATATAATACAACTTTTTGCTAATCTGGTAATTCAAATACAACTTCTTGGTAAAACAATTAGCTACTGCATGATAACCAATCCATATTCAAGATAATATCAAAGTTATAAAATGACATCAACACATCAAATCTATATATAGTCTCGTTGTTTCAACTTGAACCACACAATCTTAAAAGTCTAGTAACATTCAACTCAAGTCTGAGAGCATACCTCGACCTCTACCCCTACTAAAAGCATTTGTGGTCATTAGACCAGAGTCTTTGAATTAAATTTTCTAGCCTCTGAATGCTTAGGAAAATCATGAAAGTAATGCCCCATATCTCCATAATAATAACATCCACCAACTAACATTCGACAATCACCAAAGTGATGTTTTCCATAAGTAAAGCATTGATTTGAGTAAGTGGTTTTTAGCCTCAGCCTAAATAAGAGGAAGATCCTGTCCAACGTCTCTTAAAAACTCTAAATCTGCCCTACTATTTCCCCTTTTGATGCATGAGATGGTGTAGGATACTTCTTGTACTTTCCAGATTTGCCACTAAATTCCTCTGTGTCTGATGTCAACCCTTTCTTTTCATTCACCAATTTCGCCACCCTAATTGCTACCGCTGTCAAACTAGAAAATGTGTTAAGATCATAAGAAGTCAACTTGTTGTTAATATTATAAGAAAACCTTCCTCGAATTTGTGAAACTTTTCTTACGCGGTGGTTACCAAATTCACTGCATATCCTGACAATTTTTTATGAATTTCAATTTGTACTCAACAATTGACATGTTTCTTTGCTTTAATTTTAAAAAATCCCGATTCATATCATTTTTAAAGATAGGTGGTATGTATTTATCATGAAATTCTTGAACAAAATCATCCAACATAATGGAAGTGGCTAAACCAACACACATAGAATTGTCTTCGACCAATTATAAGCATCACCTTGAAGCAAAAACACTGCATAATCAAACTTCTTATCTGGTGTTCATTGCATTATATTAAACAAACTTTTGATGCTTTTTAACCAAGTTTTTGCCACTACAGGATTAATGGTGCCATGAAATTGCATAACTCCAAGCTTCCTCAACTTTTTGAACGAAGTTCTATTGGATTCGGAAGGGCATGCTCTTCTTGCTCAATAGTTGATGCAATGCATGTAAATCGCTATTTCTATTAGCATATGGTGCCTCCATAGGATGTCAATCAACCAATCGCTTTCTCATATGATTGCCCTCTGCCGTCATTTTACATATGAATATGTTATGTCAAATACCATATAGCTTATGCTATACAAATATTATGCATACATGAAGGCCCTTTTAAGACCTTATCCTTACTCTTGTACCAATCAATGTAACACTCACACTCATATACATATAATCATATAATCTATAACATATAACTAAATTATCATATATACTAACAATTTATAGAAGAAATTCACTTAGAGATCCAACAAAATTTTATAAACATAACGAGTTTATCATATGGTACAAGTTTCTAAAACAAAAGTAATGTGCATGATTAGCTTTGAAAATCTCATCCTTAATCCCTATGCAGTAGAATGGATTTTAAAGGTGCCTCTTACGATTTTTACCCCATATAACACTTAGGGCTACAAAAGAGCCGAGTTGTTCCGCGTTCTTCTCGATAAAAGCTCGTTCATGACTCGGCGAGCCGAGTTTGAACACAATTTGAAGCTCAAAATAATAAACAAGCTGAGATTAAACATCCAAAAGTTCAGCTCAAAGAGCTCGTGAATAGGCTCATTTAGATGCGCGCGTGCACACACACAGTATATATATACATACATACATATATATATATATATATATATATATATAACTTACTTTTGATCCTCAACATTCATTACCTTTAAATCTAATGGTTGATGTAACTTACTTTTTTTAATCTAATTCTCACCATTGAATCTACAAGCAATGGATGATGATGATCAATAGTAAGTTTAAAAAGGTTACTCTTGAAGTAATTTGAGTCCTATATATGTGTGCTAAACTAAATTATGCAAAATATACTTATATTTGGAACAATATTTAATATTTTCTTTCAAAAATTTAAAATATCTGTAATTAGGAGCCTAACACATATAGAAAGCAATCCTTAAAAGTTATTAATATTTCAAATAATAATTTGTGTATTAGTGAAGATGCAGTGTATTCATCTATTAAATCGAAGATGATTAAAATATGTTCAACTATTAAGCCAAATATGTTATCACTTATTTAAATAAAACAAATTAAGATTGTTTTATTAGAGTAAAATTGAAATCAATGAAGCAAACAATCGAATTAGAGATCTGGAATGTTTCTTGTATAAACTATATGTTTTTACATAAAAACAATTCAATTTAATAATTCTAAAAAAATCCTTTATCTTGATAAAAACATTCCTTTTAATAATTTAATATTCATCATTTGTGATATTTTAAATAATTTTATCATTGTTTGACTCATATAGAATTTATGGTTAAGTGCAGATGATTGTTAGTTTTAATTGTTTTCAAAGCAAGTCATCAAAGCTAATCAAAATCTGTTCTTTCTCCACTTCCTCAAGCCAAAGCTCTCGCATTTTTCTCCTTTTCTCCTCTCCCTCTCTTTTCGTCAGTTTTATTTATTTTTCTTCATCTTATTCTTCTCTTGTCCTATCTCTATTTTTTTGTTGTCTCAAACTCTTGTATACTCCAAACCTCTCACAAACTTTTGGAATCATAAACAAAGAAGGCAGTGAAACAAGTGGTCACTAGTCCCATATGGAAAAAAATCACATTGAGGTATAAATAAAGGAAGAATCAAAGTAAATTAACATGCTTGCATGGGCTCTATTGGGCCTATCAAAAAATTTTCAAGCGTGAGCTATATTTAGTCGAGCTTGAAATATTAGTTGAGCTTTATTCAAGCTCTTTTTGAGCTGAGCTTGGTAACATGTATAATTGAGTTTAACTGGAGCTAGCTTGCGAGCCTTTCTTTCTCCTTTTCGAGCTGAGCTCGAACAAAGTTTTAGGTTTGTGTTAAGCTCGAGCCCAAGCTCAATGGCTTTTGGTTCTAGCCGAGCCTAAACATCCCACGGCTAGGCTTTGCTCGGGTCGGTTAGATTACACTCCTAGTAGCACTTAATTCTATCTACCTTCTCATATAACTAATATTCCAATATAATTGCAAATACAAAGCATATTTCCATATCATTCCTTGTAAGCAATATCAAATCAAATGCAAAACTTATATATCAATATAATTCAATAGCACTTTTTGATACTCCATACTTTCATTTCCAATGTCATCATGAATATTTGAGGAAACATCAAGTAAAAGTTCACCAATAACAAATAAACAGATCATAGCCAATAACAAATGCTAATAATTCCAAATATCTCATATCAGCACATAGCAATAACATTATATCACACGATATACAAATATAGCACATATGAAAATAATTGCTTTACTCATAAGACACGGCAAGTTCAAGTCCCTTAGCTCGACTCTCGAGCTTCCTTACTACCGTTCTTACCTATTTCACATTTTCACACAATTTCCTTTCAATACACAATGCATATGTACCATTATACGCATGCAAAATTCAAATGATTTATGTTTCGGTATCAACACTTCTAATATGTATATATGCTTGCAAATTGGTGTGAGTAAGACATTCTCATATGTTTTAGTCCACTCTATTAAGTTTCTAATTTTCAGGACAGCTAACAGAATGCAAAATCAAGCATATTTCTATTATGAATAGCTTGTGTTATTTTGACAAGTCACAACCAAAATATGCTCATTTTGTTTTCAAATTTAATCTATATATAAAACATGTATAAGGTTTAAGCAGACTCTACATTGCTCTAATGAGGTTTAAACAATTTCACAAACTTACAGCTTCCATACAGGTTTCACGACCCGTTTCCGGACTATGACCGGAATACTAGACGAATCGAACCGGAGGTCCAACCCATCTCATACAAGCCTCAGAGATTTAGAGATGCTACCCATTTATTTGTGTTAAAATGTTCATTAAAAACATTTGTTATCAAAACATATATAAATAAAACGAGTTTAACATATATAAAAAAATATAAAAACATATACAAAATATGTGTATATACAAAATCATTATAAGTGTACCAAAATACAAAAAACCATGGAAACCCAGTAACCCTACAACATTCTGGTGCGAAGCTCTATCAAAAACAAAATGAGCCCAAGCAAAAGGGCATCACTAACCAAGAGACACCTCGCTGATATCCAAGATGCGGTGTAGTTGTTGAAGCCAAAAACTGTATACCTGGAAAATAAGAATCAAAGGTAGGCAGGAAATGAAAGGGTGTTAAAACCCATTGAGGAATAAGACTCTAGAATGCCTTATACGTACCTCATAAAAACTATTTTAAAAACAGTTCAAAAATACTACATGCAAGTATAATTAAATATATACATATACACGCTAATACATAGTAATGTTTAAAAACCATTTAAAAAACGTTCGCAATCAAGGCAAATAACATGCACGCAAGCATAACAATAACAATAATATCAGGGTCAAAATCAGAGTATATGTAATATCAGACCAAAGCAGTGGTGTGCATATAGCACCAAAGTCAGAGGTGATGTGGTCTACGCCAACATCCAAGATGTATATCAAACGTGGACTCTGCTACTAATCAAATCAAATCATGTGCCGGGTTGGAACAAATGGCTAACGATATCCCTGGTTGCTAGGCCTTCATAAAACATTGGTATACCAAATGCTATATGCCCCGTAGTATAGGTGTCTCATATTAGAGTAAAAACCGTACTAATATAGTACATAAGCAAAGCATGCAGATCAAAATCAAAAACAAAAGGGATATAATAATATCTCAAGTTCAAAATAAAGTACTGATCATTAAATCATATAATTAGATTATTAAATTAACCAATCCTCGGATTAGTCCAATTTCAACAATCATATCCAGCACATCAAAAACAAATAGGGTTTCAAGACATAACCTATGTATCTGAAGTTGTTATCCACTCACCTGGATATCCAAACTAACAGTTGAATCAATCGCCACTAGCCGGTGGCAGGTCGTACTGGCAGGGACACGAAGCTGAAACAAATGTCAGAGACAAATATGCATAAGAACAAATCAGAGTGAAATGTTGGTACTGTAGCGATATCAAAATGCGTGAACATGCATATGCAAATACAAACGTTCAAACGACCCTCAAAAACCGAATTTAGTCGAATGTCAAACACTCTCGACCCAAAATCAGAATCTACATAAAATTATAATTTGGTCCCTGAACTTCTATAAAATTATGTTCTAGTCCTTGAGACCTCATAAAATTATAAATTAGTCGTCAAAGCCTCAAAAATCAGAAAACCATATCTAATTTTTCAAAATCACAAATCTGAGCCAATGTCTTTCCAAAATTACAAATCTAAACTACACTTTCAAATATTACAAATTTGGACACTAATTTCTAAAAGTAAAAAAAATATGAAATGGACAAAAATTATTCCCAAAAATAATAAACACTCAATTTGACTGACAAAAATCGAATCCAAACACGTATGTTGAATAATCTAAACCTCTTAAGCACAAATCCATCACCCTTTCAACAATCAAACTGAAAATCTTCAAGAAAATTCAATATTAAATTCTAATTTCTGAGGAACCTAGAACAAAAAAACCTTACATCTTCAAAACCCATAGAGATTAATGTTAATCTCGGTCTCTCCTACCTAGATACACCAAAAACACACTCAAATTTAACCAAAAATCCAGTCAAGCTCAGCCAGAACCGTCATCAACGTTGAAGAACATACCCATTTGATCTAAGAGCATAAATCCTCAAAACTAAAGCTTAATCTAGGTTCATCCAACCTCAATCTACCCTAAACAAACAAAATCAAGCTTCCAATAACACAAAATGGCCACAAATTTGATCCAATGAGGAATTCGCTAGAAATATAATTTCAAGAAGCAAATTTTTCTCTGTAGTTTATCATCACCCCTTTTATTATTAGTGAAATACGTTTTTGGAAACAACTTCAAATCCTTTAAAGCTAATCATAATTCAAGTTCAAAGGATCAAAGAAACATATCATGCATCATGCAAGGCACAACAAATATATATTTAAGGGCACAACTAATTTTGTCAACTAGGATTGACGACGATAAACTAGTAGACATAATCCAAAACAAAGGATAAGAAAATATCCATATCAAACATCTATAATAAAGCATAATGTCCAACATATCCAAGATATATAATAAGTGCAACTAAATGATTGTCATCAAAACCATTACATTGTAATAAAATAGATAACACAATGTATGAAACTCATATAATGTTGGTTTATAGTGGGTGTGACTCATGTATCTAAGTGCAATGTAGGGGAAGGTTTGACTAGTAGAAGGAGCATCAACTATTGGATCTAGTGATGGGAAAAATGCCAATGGCATAATAAGATCAATCTTAGTGTGGTAAGAGGTAAAGACGGTTACCTATATTGGTGAATTTTCGGTCTTGCCTTAATTGAGTTGTGTGAGTAAGAAAGAGAGAAAATGAACACATTGATTTAGATTGGCTCAGCCAACCTTGTCTACATTCACTACCTAAGTTCCTCACTTAGGATTTTCCTAATCCACTACGATAATTGATTTCGGCTCAATCCAACAAGGTTAATTCCAGCTCACACCTCCAAAGCTTAGACAATGTTGATTATAGCTCAACCTCTAAAGTCATTATAATATTGTTTTCTTAGGCCCATAACAAACCTTTTCCACTCTTAAAGTGTTTACAAAAATATTACAATGAAAGCCATATCAAACTTATTTTTACTGGTATCGTAATTGAGCATATACTAAATATACCGCCTAACTCAAATTTTAAGATTTACCAATCTATGAATTAGTCCATATTACATGGCATATCGGATCACATAAAAAACATATAATTTTTTAAGAAATAGCCTACGTGTTTAAAGCTATGTTGGTTTTCTTATGCAATTAAACAACATCAAACGCAGCGGAACAACCAATAATATCACACAAGAAACATCCAGGAGCATTGTATGTAATCATAATTAATTGAAGTGACTGAATATATGTACCTTAAAAATCTTTGCTGAATTGCTTTTCTCCAAAAGTAAGGTATTGCCGAATTGGTTTCTCCTCTTCCTTTGTTTGTTTTGAGCCAAATGCAATTGACAATAGGGACTGCCAAAAGAGGACTCCACTCTACTCTCTCACACACATAAGATCATTGATTAGGCTAATGCGTGCTAGCACTTATTTTAGAATCTCTATTCTAAAACTCACAAAGTAATTTTCTCTTTTTGAAAGTGGCACGCACTAATTCGGCTTTGCCTTTGAATCAATTGAATGGCAAGGTGTGCATCCTATTTATAGGCATATGAGAATACCTAAATAGGTAGGAATAAGGACTAAAATGGCTCTTCCTTTCCCTCCAAGAATTCGGCCTCTTCCTATTTTAGAAGATGTGTGCCGAATTCTTATCCTAGTCACACTAGGATTTGCTTTGCTTATCCTACAAGAATAAACACTTCCTAATTAATTTTGTCACATAAAAATTAGGATTTTTATTTTCCTTGACAAACAAGAATAAAACTCCTAATTAGTCATGGACTCCTAATTAGTAATTGCTTGTGCCGAATTCATCCTTGTCATACAAGGAAAATTATTCCTAAAAATAGGAAAAAAGGAGCCGAATTTCTCCCTCCCTTTTTAGGTTTGTATGCCAAATTTTCTCCCTCCAATTTAGGTTAGGAAAGGCCAAAAATTACATGGGTTTTATTAATATTATTTGGTTTTTAATTATATGATACATTATCATAAAATAAATCACTCACATGGGCTGAATTATGTCACACATAATAATTATAACCATGATACTTGATGATTCATATTGAAAGGCCATTACATTAATGGACTATGTATTAAATTTTATTTAACACATAAATTATAAATCCCTGAATCATTATTGTTTAATCAAATTAATCATCTTAATAATTCAATTACTACAAAGAGAGAACCTTTGTAACCAATCCAGATCTTTATTGTGTGCGATCCTGTAGGTTCATTCAATGTTGGAAATGAGCATAAAATTAACTTAAAACCCATAAATCATAATTAGTCTCCAGCAAGACATTATGATTACCCAAATTGAAATGAATGTCAATTACGAATCAACATAACTTAATTACAAACTTTTACAACCATTTGCCTCTCGATATCAGAATTAGCATAAGGCATGGAACGGGTCACCCTTATTTATGCTAAAACATTTTCTTGATCTATAAGTGATCTTGACTAAGTCAAACAAATGATAACACTTATCACTTTGTTTGGGTGTGGCCACA
>CAODLS010899932.1:0-23436 GCA_948243855.1 Flueggea neowawraea | reverse complement strand
GGCCTTTGTTCTTCAATGCGAGACTCATGTTTCTTGAAAGATGTTGGCCGCTCACCTGGAAGTGAAAATGACATGAGAAAGTCAAGAAAGCTTAAGCTTCCAATTGCACTGTTAATCACATTAACAGTAGCAATGGTGATCATGAGCATGATAGCAATTGTTCGCGCAAGAAGAACAATCAGGGATGACGATGACTCTGAGTTGGGAGACTCTTGGCCCTGGCAATTCACTCCATTCCAGAAGCTGAACTTCTCAGTGGATCAAGTACTGACAGGACGAGTGGATTCAAAGTTGATTGGAAATGGGTGCTCAGGTGATGTTTATCTTGCTGATATGGAAAACGGTGAAGTCATTGCAGTTAAGAAGCTCTGGCCTTACACAATGGCTGCAGCCAATAAATGCCATGACAAAAAGCCCAGCGTCCGAGATTCTTTCTCAGCAGAGGTGAAAACACTTGGTTCCATTCGACACAAGAACATTGTCAGATTCCTGGGTTGCGGTTGGAACCGAAATACAAGGCTGCTGATGTATGATTATATGCCTAATGGAAGCTTGGGTAGTCTTCTCCATGAACGAACTGGAAATGCATTGGAATGGGAACTTAGGTACCAGATTCTGTTGGGAGCAGCACAAGGCCTGGCTTATTTGCACCATGACTGTGTCCCTCCCATTGTTCATAGGGACATCAAGGCCAATAACATCCTTATTGGCCTTGAATTCGAGCCTTACATTGCTGATTTTGGCCAGGCAAAGCTTGTGGATGATGGTGATTTTGCTCGGTCTTCAAATACACTTGCTGGCTCATATGGATACATTGCTCCTGGTAAATGCTCTCTTTACTCAAATAATCGGTTTCGTCTACATTTTTCTTTCATTTCTGATAATCTGACAGATCACATCTCACATTGTTATTGTTCTATTCAGAATACGGTTACATGATGAAGATCACAGAGAAGAGTGATGTTTACAGCTATGGAGTAGTTGTCTTGGAAGTCTTAACAGGCAATCAACCAATAGATCCAACGATACCAGAAGGGTTACATGTGGTGGATTGGGTTAGACAGAAGAGAGGAGGGATTGAAGTGCTAGAGCCAAGCCTACTATCTCGACCAGAATCAGAAATTGAAGAGATGATGCAGGCATTAGGCATAGCATTACTGTGTGTGAATCCGACCCCCGATGAAAGACCAACAATGAAAGATGTGGCTGCAATGCTCAAGGAGATCAAACATGAAAGAGAGGAATATGCAAAGGTTGATGTTCTTCTCAAAGGGTCTCCAGCGGCAACTCATAATCAAGAAAATAAAAACTCATCAGGAGTTCCTGCAACTTCATCATCAAAGCCAAATGTCCAAACTTTGTATCCAAAAAGCAATAACTCAAGCTTCTCTGCATCTTCCTTACTTTATTCATCTTCCTCAAATACCAAAAAAGGTTTCAAGTGATAAAGAAAGAAAATTTAAGGATTACACAGCCATGTAGATGAGAAGCTTCTTTTTTCATGTCTCTTTTATTTTACAGCTCTTTGTTCTTTTATGTAAAAAAGAAAATGTTAGTATTTATTAGGACATCCCCAATAATATCAATAATTTAGAGAGCACATGTAGCAAATTCTCACCCCTATCCTTATTTTTGAATTTAGACAATAAAATATTAATTGTTGAGAAAAAAAAATAAATTGAGTTTAAATTTCGAAATAAATAATAGAATAAAATTAAATTATATAATATATTTTGGCTCTCTAAATTATTGATACTATTGGGAATGCTCTTACAGTTCACCATTTGAAAGCTGATTAAAACAGAACCATCGAGATTACTACATGAATCAAGCTAGTTGGGAATTCATAAACACAATGGTTTTGTTGCATTGATTATTGTTACAAGATCTGATAGGTCTTAGAATTAGAGGTGAATAATAGTGGTTTACGAGTTATTAATATTGTTATTAATACAGTTGAGGAGTATTCTAGAATTGAATGAGTTGGCGTAGTTTGTTATAGGATTAGTAGTATATCAGGGGGTAAGAGGGAATGGGAAGAGCAGCGGAGAGATTAGTCTGTGGTTTTTGGGTTTGGTTTCTGCTTCGGCATGGGAGAGGATAGGCTCTCGAATTCCTATCAGTCATTCTAATATCTGGTTGTTGTTGATCATTGTCATCTTGCTTCCTCATATCCAATAAAAATCATTATATTTTTAGTATCATTTCTATTGTTCTAGAGTTGTGTTTCGGTGATCCTATCAAAATCAGGTCCAAATTTTTCTGTCTGTGACTCTGTATATCATGTCATTCAAAATCGCAGCATTTTTAGGATGAAGGAAGGATCAAATGAAAAGTTGACAGGAAGAGGGTAAGCCACAAGATTCAGGCTGAAAGGTCAAGTCTTTGTTTGGACCTTAATATTATAATTGAGTGTGACCCAAATATGAAATAAACTTCTGATTCTCTCCATGTGTGACTGTATAATGGGGTCTGGATGCCTAAGTCTCCACTTTTTCTCATTTCCCTAGTTTGGTAATCAGAATGAAAGAAATTTGAGTTCTAATTTCCACTCAGTGTCACCTTTCCAAAGATCTTAGACTGCAATGCTACTTTACTAAAGTGCAGACCTTTCTCTCCTGAAAAGACTGCACATAAGGTTTACTGTGTATTTTGTAAATTACTGTTGTATTACAATGCATGACCTAATAACTGATGCTCATAAATGCTCTATTTTTTTCTTAACATGAACTGTTGAGGTTTGTTTATATTCATTCGACTAATTATCATTCATTCTAGTGATTAAAGAATTTCACGCTTTAAAATCTGAACTTGTACATCAATCCAAACATACTACTCATTATCATTTGAACTACCTTCTAATTGTAATGATAGCTGATCTTTAAGATGTTCGTGATCATAAGGAATATTTACGGGCCAAAAACAGAGACGAAACAGCTCTTATAATTCAAACTCTTTGTTTGATGCTTCTTTTCACATGGACCCTAGTTTCATTACCATACAATATACAAGTAGCCTGAAGATGCAAATTATAAATTTGCCTTTTCTTTTGGCTACTTTCATGGTAATGCTACTTTTTATGGTATATGGCCTACTAGAACATATATCCACATAAGGTTGTACCATTCTGAGTACCACAATCTATCCATAACTGTATTCCAGTTCAAAAAAAAATCTATCCATAACTGTATAATGTACCTCTTCTGAAGAAATAATCAAGTCATCTGCAACCATAAAAGTACAAAACAGGCAAAAGGCACACATCCTACAAGACCCCAATAACTAATAACTTCATTCCATACTGCATATTAATAAAATGCAAGTGCGAGCAACCTTTTCAGGTTCAGTGTTTCAAAGTGCAAAATGGGGTTTACCTCAGTAGAAGAATACACATTGATAGAAGAAATTATGATTAGGGATGTTTATAGAATGGATAGTAATGAGTGAAGCACGATTAATGCAAAGTTGAGTCTCCAAAAAATCCAGGACTCGAATTCATAATCTCACATGTGATATTGACTGTTTGTTCTCATGAAATTGCAGTGGTTCTTTCTGTGCATCTCTGTTGTCCGACTCAGTTCAATTAACAGAGACAAAGTTTATCATGGATGTGCAGTGTTTCCAATTTTATCTACCTACAGGCTACAACATGTTCAACTGGGTTGATCATGTATCTCATGATATGTCATTTTTCATGGACCCATAACCAGGTCTACTGCCTAAAAAAGATGGTTGTGGGTATCTTTCTGAGTTGCAGGACAATGCAATGAAGCATTGCTTGTTGAGGAATATGGTACACAAATTAAAAGAAGCTAACAAATAATTAACAATGTTTCAATCCAAAACGTGGCATGCCGGCCATGTCAACGTTTGAACAAAAATATATGGTTCTATATCGGAACATCTAACTTTTGTTAATGCAGTTAACACGATACGATAACTTAAACTGTCAGCCTGTCATTAATAATTGCGGAATGTGATTAATCCGATAAAAACATGAACAATTGATGAACTCATGAGGCTATGATACGTAAACAAACCATTAATCAGAGTTCATAATTCGCCAATTCATATAACGACTTGTCGTTTAAATAAAAAAGATGTGTCCATGTAGTCAATTACAGTTGTTAGAATTCAGTCTATTGTAACTGTCAAAACATTATTGTCGTGATATTATTTGTAAAAACTTACCTTTCTTAGAATAGAATTTGCCGTAATTGGGGGATTCCAATTGTTGTACCTATAATTGAGGGATAGGGTCTGCTGTACATACACCATATACACCAGTGAAAAGCTCACAGCTGAGAATTGAACATTTTACACAAAATTCAGTCTTGTTTATCTTTTTGAAGCTTTGTTACATGTGACTGAGCCTGTAAAGAATCTGTAGTCGTGCAAACGATATGGCGTTTAATGAAGACGTTAACAGAGCGATTGAAATAAGAAGTGCAAAATATCTGCATAGGTCATATATGGACGACAAGTCAGTCGTTCAACTAGACGTCATGCAGTTCTATTTGAACCGAAATTATAAACAAAAACTTTTAATTAAACAACCACAGAAAACAAAATAAAGGGGCTGAATAAATAACAAAGAGCTAATTTATATGGACTTGCACTAGTAAATACTAGTTCACTTGCCGACGATTTTGT
Source organism: Flueggea neowawraea (assembly GCA_948243855.1). Lineage (NCBI taxonomy): Eukaryota > Viridiplantae > Streptophyta > Magnoliopsida > Malpighiales > Phyllanthaceae > Flueggea > Flueggea neowawraea. Next base: position 18,783 of record CAODLS010899932.1, on the reverse strand, counting down.
CCTTGATAATTTCGGTTGTTGCCTTGGCAGTACCCAAAACGCCGGAAACAGATTCCTTAGTCTTAGTTGTAATGGCATCCGCTGTTTGGGATACTTTATCAGCAGCCTCTTTAGTCATTTTGGTTATCTAACGCATAATTATTCCAACATGGAGATATCAGTTTGTATGCTCTTATTGAAAATTGACATAATTAGAAGGTTACGTTATATTTTAAAACTCGGTAAGAAAAGTTTTGCCATCCCGATTCGAATTTAAATTAATGAAATGTCAGAAAGGTATTTGGAGATGATGATGTTGAGGCTTACAGTTTCAGCAGTAGAAGTTGCGGTATCTCTGATGAATTCGCTAGTCTTTCTCACTTCTCTTGCACCTTCTTTAACAGCTTCTGCCGCTTCTTTCACATTCTGACATGTCTCTGCCGTCTCTTTGTCCTTTTTCGACTGCAATACAATGTTAACATTTTGTTTTAATCAGTAGATTTTTTATTTTTTATTTTTTCCTCATATGAACGAATGAATACACCTACTTGTAAACGTGTAGAGGAAGCAGTGACAAAAGCTCTAGGGTTCCAACCAAATTTTGCGGTGATGGGTCCTTCGGGGACGAAACTAGAAAGCCTTGAAGCAACTTTCAATGACGACATGTTGAATGTTTGTGATGGTCTTTGAAGTTTTGAACTTAGGAATAGCAGATAAATTGATCATGGTTCTTCTTAAACCTGTCTGATATGTATTCCACGAAACGAAGAATACGAATGTGATCATTTTCAGTTCGCCACTTGTCGTCTCGTCATTATTTTTCTCCTCGTTTTGGTTAACTGCCTTGTGTTCCACCACCCATCCCGGATCTTTATTGTTTGAGATTTTCTGAATCTGAATGAAAACATTAAATTCCTAATTATAATTATTATTAGGTATATTCAATTCTTTTTTTTGTTTTGTCCAATGGTCCGTTTTCATTGATTGACACTATTTTAAAATGTGAATCAAATCAGCTATTGATCAATTCTCCGAATAAATATTTTAAGTTAAGAGGAATGTTTTGTATCTTCAATCAAAATAAGAAAGTATTGCCATTATTTTTAAGGATATTTTAGTAAACTAATAGTGACAATTTCGTTTTTTTAAAGAAAATTCTTATATCTATTCATTATTGACCTTACAAAGGGGAGACCAATCTTTATAATAATCATGAAAAATCTAGATACTCATAAGATTTAAACTCAAGATCTCTTGATCTTAAATATGGATGTTTACCAACTGAACTACTCAACCTCGGCTCATAATGACAATTTCGTAATCTGCATTCATTCAACACAATAAAATTTGTCTCCAATGAAGACACCCACATTTTTCCTTTTTAACCTAGTCACTAGAAAAAAGACATAGAGAACAACTACCTAAAAATCGCTAGTTGTTATGCAATATTTCAATTAGTCTCTCGTTTTCAATATTATCCTATTTAGTCCCTAATTTTATGTTTTCAACTAGATATAACAAGTGAAAATAAAATGTCGCGATCTGTTGTTGCACCAAAATACAAATATTCGAATAACATTTGAACATAAGATCATTATTTTTATTTATTGAGAGCGTACGTAACATATTGCACCAAACAGATTCGTGCATAATCATTTTAATGTGCTAGCGATAATGAAGGCATCATTTTTGGCAGCAACAGTACTGATAAAATGGGGGAAAACATTTTCCTCCTTGGAATCCAATCCTACGACAAAAGCCATCACAATCTGGCAAATCTTCGCATTTTCCTCGGCATTCATATGCGGCTTCGCCCATAACATCCGGTACCACTTCCATTAGCAAGTCACTTATATATTCACCGCATAATAATTGTAAAGTACGTAAAAGTGTTTGGATAATTTGGTTTGTCAATAATTAAAATAAGTAATCACCTAAATAAATATATGCTGAATAAAATGGTTGCCTAACAATAGGAAAAACCAATTCGATGACAGAAACTTTGGTCTGTAATTAAGTATTATGCGTACCTAACGAACTGAAGAGAGCTATCAATATGATTGCACACAAGAACATCTTGAAAATGGATTTGGAATGTAAAATAGCCATCTTTCCCCTTCAAATGTACTATCTAGAACGTATTGGATATATGTATACTTGCATAAATATGATGAACAAAAGAATATCAAATTGTGACCTGAAAATTTATAGTAAGTTTAAACTAAAAATCTGAACACAATGCTCAATTATTTACTTTGTTACTAAAAGAATTGATATTTCAGAATTCGATTCGATTGTCATGTAATGAGATCAATTTCATCCTTGGGATTGAAAATGTATTAGTTTTATAATGGTATTCAGTAGTTATTCGATGAATTTTAAAAATGTATTCAATTGGTGTTGAATTAATTTTCAATAATATTCAATAGATTTTCAACAGATAATTAATAAGTACTCCCTCGGTTTCATAATGATAGGACACAATATTTTTCACAAAGATTAAGAAAATTGGTTATAGTTATAAGGTTTAGTAGAGATTTTAAAAAATATACTTCTAGCAATCTAATGAATTATTAATAATGCAATTTATTATGCATTTAAGTAGGAATAATATTGTATAATTGACATAATTATTAGTATTGAAAAGAGAATAAGCCTATAATTTAGGACAAACTAAAAAAGAAACTTAGTTTATTTTTATGAGATAGAGAGAGTATTTAACAGGTATAATATATATTTTTTTAAAAAAATATTCAGTAAGTTTTTGTAAAGAATTCAACTGTTCCTAATATAAAAAGTATTTAATTGGTATTAAAAAAATCGTAAATTTTTAAAAAGTATTCAATTGGTTTTTTAATATCCTTAGGAGCAAACGAGCATTCATCAAGTTCAAGGGTGTGGAGAAAAAACCATCCAAATTAGAGGGCAAAATATGCATTAAGCCTTCAAAAATAATCACCACCGCCACCACACCCACATCAATGAAGCTCACGAAATCAATGCATATTATTATTTTTAAAGTGTTAAATTCCTGAATGTTTTGGTTCACTTCGACTCCACCGAAACACTCAGCCATCCAATTCCCCACCAGCAACAACAACCATCACACTTCCTCAACAGATTCAACAAGACATAAAAAAAGATTCGACAATAACAACGGTCGGACGAGAATGATTGTCGCACACTTGCTGGAAAATCCTCTCGAAATGATTCAACTTCAGTGACTTATGTCCTGCAGTGATTGATGCTCGACGTTGCCGGAGAAAGAAATGGACGATGGAGAAAGGGAGAGTGACAGCTGTTGAAATTAAGACGACGTCATGGAAGTTAAACCGAACAAAAAAGGAAGGAGATTGGAGAGGAGTTCGGAGGAGAAGCAACGACGGAGCGGAGGAAGGATGATAGAATAAAAGAGTAATTTAAATTTTTAGTAAAAAAGATATTTGACTTTTTCTTTTTTAATTTTCAACATTCACACTTTTTGATATGGTATGTAGATACAGATTAATCTAAATTCATATAAAAATATATTATTGCAACTTTATAGTGTCATTTTTCCCATCTACCTCGAGCAAAAAGAATGAAAGAAAGCCTTAACGGATCCATAACGCATGAACATGTGTTTTATTCAACTCTAACATTTATTATGTGTGTCTGAGAAGAATGTATGATGTAAGCCTCATTGTTCGCAGCAACATGTGTTCTCTGGTGGATAACATTTCCCACCCTTCGGAAATCCAATATTATAGCACAAGCCATAACAATCCGGAATAGCAGTACTACACGATCCTTGGCAAAACATCTTTCCAGCTTCCCCTGTCACCACAATTACTTAACATTATTCTGAAGGTTGTACTTAAAATTATTAAATTTTAAGCACTATGATAAAACTAATTAGCTGGAAATTTGATAGTTCGTGTTAATTAGCACTTGACACATCCCATACCTGGTGAAAAGAGGAGAGATATCATCATGATTGCACACAAGAACAACTTCAAAATTGAACGGATAAAGGCCATTTTAATTTTGTCTCCAATCCTTTCTGTTTTCTTCCAAAGCTTCTTTTATGATTATTTTGTAGTAATGGTCTTATACTATACAAGATAGCTTTTTATATGCCTTTGTTTCTGTAAATCTGAATCATCATTTATGCCTGTTATTTATGTTTCTGATTTCTTACTGAAAAAGCTTAATAATTTTCAGAATTTGCTACCCTATTTGCATCCCTATTTTAATGAATTTGCTATTTTGGTTGTAGGATGTTTAAAACGACCTCTATACAGAACAACAAGACTTATAACCACAAGCATAGAATTGAGCCTTTCATCTCTAACTTTGTGGTGTTTATCGAAATGCTGTTTATGTTCGAAACTCCATCTTGTTTTGTATAAACCAAATTACAGGCCCACGTGAATTTGAATGAAAACTAAGGTGAACATAATTATTCAAACTCCGACATCAACCTTCGTTATTTGTTATAAGAGCCCTTGATCCCGTTAACAAAGTGTTAATGTTGTAAAAAGTCAAAAACCACAAGATCCCACATCGAGGAAATGCAAAAATCATGTATTGTTTAAAAAGGCGATGACAGCTTGATGCGCCGCCAGGCTTGGCAACGCCAGCCTGTGACCCGAGTGGGGGATTGGAAGTGGGACATTATTTCAGCTCAAGCAGTCTGTTTTTGAGAGACTATTTGCTGGTCCGCACGATCGAAGCAGAAAGATGGTCCATGTGGTTCTGGAGAAGGCTTAGACCACCTGGTCACTAGTGAGGAGGATACCTCCCGCATCTGGCAATGGGTGGATAACGGGTCAGTGCCTCCGAAGTCCACCATGGCTCCATTGATTGTCCCACATTGGACCCACTTCTTTTGCCCAATTTGTTTTACCATTACAGTAATTAATCCGACATAATTTAGAATATATGTTATTAATTGATTCACGCATTTTCACCTCATTGTAATAATAAAATAAATAAAAAATAAACATGTAAAACTAAATAATAATTATTTTATTATTTTTAATATTATTTTATTATTTTTATATGATTTAAAAATTATATATTTTTTAAAAAAATAAGTGTAAATTTAATAGAATTACAATTTTACTTTGTCTAATTTAAATGTACTAAATTCGATCCAAATTAATGATGATCATTAAACAATAAATATATAATTGAGTGAACGCTCTTAACAACCTTAATTCTTTTCTCAGTTGTCCAACTCATGTATTTTTGTTGAGACATATTAAATAAATAGAAAATTTTCAGATCTTACAAATCTGGGTATGAAAGAAAATAGTTACAAAATTATTATACTCATCGAATAGCATAAATATAATCAAAATACAAACAAATACTTAAACTCTTGTTGTAAAATAATATACTTAATTTTTTCATAACTATAAGCCAGTTAATAAAATATTCAAAGTTTATTTATATGTGGTAAAATATATATTTTAAAAGTTTTTTTTAAGATAATTACAAATTATTAGATTTTTTTGTCTTAAAATTATAGTAAATTATAATTTACTCTCTAAACTTTTTAAAATTTATAAATCAGTCCTCCAAATATTTCATATTCACATTTTAAAATTCAAACAATGAAAATATTACATTCTAACCCCTATGGCAGAAATCTTGTCAAAACCCCCCAAAATTCGTACAACCCGATATAAACCGTTCCAAATCACCTAAATCATCTCCAAATTTAATCATATAAATCAACAATTAATTACACCAAAAGAACATAAATCATCAAGAATCCCAAATTACTTCTTCCACCAAACCCCAATTCATGCAATTCAACATTCAAATCGAAACCATTGAAGTTATTGAATGAAAGTTCCAAATCAAAGCTGACTTAGATTTTGCTTTGCCTGTAAATATCAGAACTGGTCACACGAATTATTTAGGTTTTCAATGACATTGATAATCCAAAACATCTAAAGTTGATAACTAGACTATATGCTCTAGTAATAATGCTTGGTACCCACAAGTGCTAAGGTCCAGATTGATCAAGTTTGGGAAATTTCTAAATTGGTATTTTTATTTTTTATAAATTTTATTATACATATATTTTAATCTTTATCAAAATACAATAATTTATGAAAAAGAAAAAAAGCATATTTTTTTAAATACTAAGTAATTCTTTACGCCAATTGGAGGGACCATATTCTACCAATCGAGCCAGATATGAAACTAGAAGCCCTTGCTAAACAATGAGCTACACGATTCGTTGACCGCTTTACAGGTACAACAAAAACTGAAACTAGTTGATTCAATAACAATCTACAATCTTCAATAGTGGAGCCAACATCTAAATTCCAGACTTTATCATTATAGATGCCTTGCACAGCGTGGAGTGGGTCTATTTTGATAATAATCGGAAAAAGGTTTTCAGAAACAATCCATTCTAAGGCATCTCGTATACCATAACACACAACTGCAAGAGGCACAAAAACACCAACAATTGGAATTGATGCACATGTCAAAACCCATCTATATTCATCTCTCAAAACCCAACTAATTCTTGATTCCCAAGTTCAGAAAAGACAGCACCATCAAACATTAAATTTGAAATAGTTCAGAGGGGATTTACTCCATTTATTAAATTTAATAATAGGTAGCATACTGTTCTTACGCAAATCATAATCAAATCAATATAGCCTGATTCAAAACCCAAAAGGAGCCATCATATGTTCTAGAAATAGTCACTCTAATATCAATTTTTATGGTTGCAGTTCCCACATTACCAGTTCTCAGTTGGCCGAGGTGATGCATTAATTCAAAAGCAAGCAAAACATTGTGGGTCTTTTTGCTGCTGGAAAAATCCTCAGCCAGGAGTTTGAGCAGAAAGCTCTATTATTCTCTCTTAACTTCTGTGATTTCCATCATTACCTCTAGACCAAGTAAAAAAATTTCGATTTGTTTTAATGAAAATCCATCCATCTTTAATTAATTAGTTATATCTTCTTGTGGAAAAAAAATTTGCATTGATCTTAATCACCATTCTTTCCTTCATCGACGTCGTTTGGGCATACATTCTGTTAATCCGTACCGGATCCCACCATTCCGAAAAATGTAAGAATTCAGAAACAGTTTAATGGAAGTACACAAGTTTGACATGCACATATGACTTTCTTAAATTTCACATCTTTTGATTCACCTAACTCTCTGATCACCAAATTCAAAGAAATTTCCCTTCTCGAGATTAAATGACTGAACTCTCATTGTCACATTTACTCTTACCCCTTTATTACTCTCAACCGTCCACCACCTTCACTCCTCTATATAAACCCACGTAGATACCCACCATGCATGCAACAATATTCAGAGGCACAATACAATTACAAAGAAGAAAACGAATTTAGAAGATGGTGAGGAATTGGCTTGTGGGTTTTGTTCTTGTTTTGCCATTGGTACGTTTAAGTACTAGTGCTCGTAACATTCCTACTGATCAAACTGCTCGTCTTAGTGACCAGAAAACGTTTCTTCCTTGTTTTCCAAGGAAGATTAACAGTAACAATGATGTTGTTGACGTGCCAAATGGTGGAAATGAACAAACAGTTGTACCTGCAAATGCCCCGGTGGTGGCAGAGTCCCCTGGTGCTAGCAGTGGGCTTAAAGATGAAAAGAACTTTATCTATGGGGGTGTTGGTGGGTTTGCTGGGATGGGTGGTTATGCTGGTGTGGTTGGTGGGATTCCAATTCTTGGTGGGCTTGGTGGAATTGGTAAATACGGTGGAATTGGAGGTGCTGGCGGAATAGGTGGTGGTGTTGGTACTGGTGGTCTTGGTGGACTGCCTGGAGTTGGTACTGGTGGTGCAGGTACTGGTGCAGTTGGGGCCACTGGTGTTGGTCTTGGAGGTCTCCCATGCCATCCTTAATTATGTAGATCAATTGTCTCATCATGATCATGTTTTCATTCAGTTTGGTGATTTAGTACTACAAGTTCTGTCTACACCTGTTGCACTCTAGTTCATTCTGGTTTTACTTAATTTGCTGTTTAGGATGTCTTCGGTCATGTCTTGTACTTCTAAATTCATGATGTCAATGTCTGTCTTATATGTTCTGTTATTCTATGTCCAATGCTAATCTGTTTCTAGTTATGGTTTCGTTTGAGGAATCGTTTGACAACTTAACTCTATATCTACATATATGTTCTCTTGATTTTGAACGATAAGATCGAGGCGACTAACTTGTGCTCGGAATGGACTTAAGTCGTTTTGTACACTGTTTACAAATTAAAAGAATTTTGTTCACGTCTACACCATCTATTGTCATGGTCATCGCCAGGGATCAGTGGTACAAGTGTCAGAATAAACTGGATTTCCATTTTGCATGTTCACCACCTGTTGGCTTGGCTCTGTGGTCCTTTTGGCGGTAATTTATGTATACATTTTAATAAGAAAATGACATAAATTAAAAATATACTAATTACTAATGTTTTATCTTTATAGAAAATGACAAAGATAAATTGTTAATGATGTAGTCTCACTAAATTCATAATAATACGATGGGCAGAAAATTAGCTCAATCATTAGCTAATGATTAACATGACATAAGCAAGGTTTTTATCTCAGTACTATGTGATTATAAATTGAAGGAATTTATAGGCCAATAAATTAAGTTGGAGAAAGATTTGTAGCTACATGGCATTGTGCCAACCCTTTCTTTCATGGTGAAGTTATGTTGCTCTTATGTTTAGTCAAGGAATGCAAGATAATTAATAGAAAAAATCTAATCATGATTAATTTAGACATGCAAAGCCATATAAATCATCCAATCCAAATTGTGTAACAGAGAAGAAATTTAATTAAATGACAACATTAACTTGATTAAAGATAGGAAAGTTACAACATATTAGCAACCATTCCTACATTTTGCTCCACCTCCTCCGCCACCGCCCCCACGTCCGCCATTGGCGCCACCCCCACCTCCTCCTCCTCCACCACCATAGCTTCCACCTCCATAGCCAAAACCTTCTCCATATCCCCCAACCCCTCCCACACCACCACCGCCACCTCCTCCGCCAACAGTTTCACCACCGTTACATTGAACACATCCATCATCATCGCCACTATCACAATTGTCATCATTCCCGCATTCAACTCCATTGCCACATTGGCACTCAGCAGAATCACCACATCCCTCAATTTTCAAACTCAACAAACATAGCACCAACACCAGACTTATAACCACAGGCATAGAATTCAACTTTTTCATCTCTAACTTTTGCGTGTTAGTCGAACTGCTGTTTATGATTACAACTCTAACTTCCGTTATATAATCCAAGCTACAGCCTCTCCTGAATCTGAATTCAAACTCACGTGATCATAACTCGTGAACAGCTTTGTTTTCAGCCATCAGAGCCAGGGGAATGAAAACTATGCAATTTCTCCCACATTGCAAAGATACAAAGATCCTCAAACTGTTATAAGTCTTTAACAAACGAACTTTGCTGCAGCGCTTGGTAACGGGAGTCTATAACCTCAAAAGGGGTACTTTGATGTTGGAACGTTTGTTCAGCTCACAAAGTCGGGCTTGGAAAAGGCTCTTTGCTGGCCCGCCCGATTAAAGCAATGAGTTTGCACACGTGGTTTCGGCGGAGGCATGTACCTTCCTCTTCTGGCGTGGGTGGGTAACGGGCCGGTGCCTCTCAAGTATTTCTTTCATCCATGGGCTGTCCCTAACTGAACCACCTCTTTTGCCATTTCTTTATAGCTAATTGGGCAACTTTTGCAGTATCCACAATGCTTCTGTTTTTAATCCGGACGCTCGACTCCTTTTTTTCATATGGCAAATCGCTTCTTTCAATACGACCGTTGAATTTCAACATGGAACTACCAACTTTTTACATTTTTTGTCCAGTAAGTCCTTTTTTTTTGTCTTTTTTTTTGCTTTTTAGTCCTTTTTTACTTATATCTAACAAAAACTTAAATAAAAATTTTCATATTTAAATGTTTGTTTTCAGTTGTCCTTTTTTGACCTTTTCGTTTAAACAATTTTTTTTTCACATCTATTTTTTTGTTTTACTTTATTTTTATCTTATTTTTTCCAGTGTTTTAATTTTATGAATTATTTAATTTATTTTTAGTTTTAAATTATTTGATTAGTTTTTTAATTAAATTGTTTTTTATTATTATTTTTAGTTTAAAAAGGTGTATACATCATTTTACACCTTTTTTTATTACAATTCAGCCGTTTTATTTGTTATTTTTCATTTTTTGGCCTTTTTTGAGTTTTTTTTCAATTTAGTCAGAATTCTGTTCCCAGTTTTCCTTCTTAAGTTATTAGATTTTTTATTTTTAAAATAAACCTTACAAACAAAACAAACTTAAAAAATAAACATAAAATAAACCTTAAATAAAAATTAAATAACCTATTATAAATCTAAAATAAACCATTTGTAAACATAAAATAAACCTTTTAAACAAAATAAACTTTTTATAAACTTAAAATAAACCTTTTAAGCAAAATAAATTTAAAAAATAAACTTTAAATAAACCTTTAATGAACCTAAAATATTTTAAACAAAATAAATCTGATATAAACCTTTTATAAACCTAAAATAAACCTTTTATAAACCTAAAATAAACTTTTTAAACAAAATAAACTTAAAATAGCCTTTTATAAACCTAAAATAAACCTTTTAAACAAAATAAATAAACTTAAAATAAATCTAAATAAACCTTTTAAACAAAATAAACTTTAAAAAATAAGCCTTTTATAAACTTAAAATAAACTTTTAAAATCCTTAAAATTTTTTGTTTAAAATAACTTTTAAAATCCTCAACCTATCCGGGATTCTTCTTCTCGAAATCCTCCTCCAACAGATCCTTCTCGATCTTATTATCCTGCTCAGTCAAAAACAAAATTCCAACACCAAAAATCTATTCCAAAAAAAATTACATAACAACAAGATCGTGCAGATCGCGCCACTGCTCTCAAGATCCGGTGGTGGTGGGGGTGAGAGATTCGGTGTTCCTGAAGGCGTAGAAACATGAATCAGTTAATCAAGAAAAAGAGTCCAAGCAACAGAGATAAAAGCCACAACTACCTCCACTCGTTTCTTGTCACTCAACACAACCAGATTTGAACAAACAAAGAACAAAATAAAAAAAAAATCGAAGCTTGATAAATCGAATGAGATTGGAGAGAGAGAACAGAGACGAGGCCAAGAACAGAGAGAGGAGAGGAGGACGACGAGCAAGCCGAGGTTGAAGGGGTACGGCGGCAGTGGAGGTTAACGGCGGAGGAAGAGCGATAGATTACATAATTACATAATTTAATGGAGACAAATAAATTAGAGTATGATATCAATTTGAATTAATGAAAGACTATCAAACAAAGAACTATTCAGAGTATAATAAAATTAAAATAAAGAAGAGATATATTGAATTGAAATGATAAAAAAAGATAGTTTCTAATTCAACTTACAAGGTAAAATGTATCTAATTACTGTCAGAAACAAAAACAAAATAATGCATAAAAGATAAAATGTGACAATAAGACAAAATCAACCGAAACTAACCTTCAATATAGAGGGGTTTTTTTACACAAATTTTCAAGAGTTTTCTAAAAATAACAACACAAAAAACGACGGACGTGTATTGGGCAAAAAAAAAATACAAATTCAAGTCAAATATCAATCGTTCTAACATAATACATACAAGATGATCATTTCTCAAGTATAGAAACTTTACCTGGAGCCGTATAGCCAATTGATCCCTTCATCCCAATTGAAAATCTTTACCTGGAGCCGTGTAGCCAATTGATCCCTTCATCTCAGTTGAACTTGTTTGGAGCTGAGCAAAATTGGTGTTGGTTCTCGCAATAAGCCTCGATAATCCAAAATCACTTATCTTTGACATATCATTATTAATAAATATTTCTTGGCTTCAAGTCACAATGGGATGCCAGATTACCCGTCATATGTGATTGCCATGCATTTTCATTTTGATCAGATGGAATAGTGCTACAAAAATGGAGTGTTCTGGTGACTAAGTTGAGCAGTTGATGACTTGATGTTGTGGACGTGCTGAGAAAGATATGATACAAACATTAAAACATACTTTGCTTGGCATATTCACACTCATTGAATCCTCATCAAATTGATAACATATAACACAGAGAGCTAAACATGGCATATGCAGAATTCTACAGCATGTAAACAGATACACAAACCAATCAATCTAATCATTAAGCAAATCAAACTTTAGAAAAACAAGGACATAATAAATCGTGAATAATCCTATACTTGATGGCAAGAACTTGGCCATTGCTCTTCTTGACCTTCTTCAGCTTCCTAAGAAAGTACCTGCCCAAAATACAAAAAATAAAAATGACACAACGCTTCAACAAGACATGTACAAAGCATGGTAAAATAAAAAGGGCGAAATTCACGTCGGTCCTCGAGGTTTGGTATATTATTCATTCTGGTCCCTGCTAGTTCTAAAATAGTCGCTTCAGTCCCTCCGTCTATCACAGTTAATCAAACTTAATGTGTCACATCAAAAAATCTTACGTGGTACATGGTTCCTACTAATTTTAAAAATTTAGTGACCAAATTACTCTTACATTACTCTAATCAATCAAAGCCAGTCTCTCTCTCATCAACTATATCTTTCTCTCTCTCTCTCTCTCTCTCTCTCATCAACTCCCTCATTCAACCCAACCACAGTACCACACCAACAAACCCACAACAACCCGTCGTCACCGCCAAACAAACAAGTCACCACCATCACCATTTGTCCATCAACCCAGTCATCACCAACACAGAATTCCATTGAACTCAAACCAAAATTCATTCAACTTTCAAAAAATTCAAAACAATAGCTAAAACCCTACTAAATCAAAACACAAGAAAAAAAAAGGAAAAATAGTAGAGAAATCAACACAAATATAGAAATGTTGAAACACACATGAACAAACCCAAACAAAATGTTGCCTCTGTATTTTTTGTTATGGGTTTAAACATGAATAAACTTTCTTTCCTCCATTTTTTTCCATGAAACAAATAGAAAATCAAAGATACTGGAATGGGTTTTGCTCCTCCCTTCCCTCTCGAATTTCACCACTCGACGCCACCCAAGCCATCGTCGTTGCACATTGACCATCTCTCTGTTTCTCCCATCTTTGCATCACCACTCCCTAGCTCTCTCTCTCTCTCTCTCTCTCTATATTTCTAGAAATCAACCACCAATCTGCCATCTCTCCACCACCACCAAACCCAACCGAATTCAAAACCCAGAAACTCACACAATCACCAAACCATTAAAATCAACCACCAATCTACCATCTCTCTTCCATCACCACCATTGTCAGACACTTGGAGGTGCTCAAATAGAGTCTTTGCATTATCTCCTTTGCCGATAAGGTATTGGCAGAGAACAGAGGTCGGTGGGGCTACGCCGGAATGACCTGATGGGTCGGGTTTAGAAGGGAATAAGGGGGGACAAATTTATTTGGTTGGGGATGAACAGTGAGGCTCGAACGTTGTCATTGTCGTTGCGGCAAAATGACTCGTTTTCGTTCATTTTGAGAGGGTGGAGAGAGGTGCTCGACTCTGCCAACACGAATATCCAACTGATGCGAGCCTGAGTCGTAGTTTTGGGAAGAGTGGAAGGAGGCAGGATAGCAGTTTGGGGAGTGTGAGCCGATTTAGAAGTTGAAGAGGAGTTTGAGGGATTTTGTGAAGAAGAGTGAGTTTGGTGAGATTTTCAGGGGTCTTTCAAAATAGTGAATTTGTGGAGAAGATGAAGTCCAACTTGGAGTTGAGTATGTTTTGGATTTGAGGCTCGGGTTAAAATTGTTTTGGGTTTTGAGATTGAGGTTGAGTTTGTTTTAGTTTTGAGTTACTGGTTTGGTTTGGTTCATTTGGTTTGTTTTCATTTATGCGGTAAATTCTTTTAAAATCAGAGAGAAAGTTAGTCTTTTCACGCTTTCTGTTAAACTTAACTGAAGAAAGTTGGGGTCAGGAACAGAAACGGCTATTTTAAAACTAGTAGGGACCAGGATGAACAATACACCAACCTTAGAGACTACCATGAATTTCGCCCTAAAATAAACATAGAAAAGATCACTGACCAGAACTTAGACATGGCCTGAACCTCTTTAGTGACCCGCAGCTTCATCCTGTAAATCTTGGGATGCTCATCGTTTTCTGTAGAAGGAGCTCTCCCAACAACCTGGTTCTGATGAAACTACATCAACAAAAAAAAAACCGTTTGAAAATCTTATGAAATAAGTGTGCTAATAATGAATAATTTGAAATTCTATCCACAATAATGATAATTAAAGTAATTTAACTCTTAAAAAATTATTTAGAAGTATTTATGAATAAAAAGAGGGATAAAAGTGTTCAAAAAAATTCTTTCCATGTCCGTACATCTATATATGTTATGATATTTTCAACAATTCATCATTTTGATTAACAACATTTTAATTAAGATGAGATTGAAGCTACGATCATGTAACAGTTAGACAGCATCACTGCAAGTGCAAAGCGATGCTTCTGATTTCAGATGAAATTTTTTCTATTTATCTTCAGCATTTATGTCGACTAAGACTGAAATTAATTAGAATTAACATCACAATCCGAAGCAATTTATTTAGCTTATAGTGATCCCGCTTCCCGGATTGAGACAACAAGAGAATGTGGATTAGCCTTAAAATTATGAACTCAAAATTGAACTCAAAATTGAATTAAGAGATACCTCGCTAGCTAGAAGCTTAAATATTACTGAGAAGAACCAAAAACATAAGAAAACAAAAGGGATTGATCCATTATGGGACTTCCAACTTTCGGTCTAAAAGCTTGCAAGAACAAAAAGCTCAATCTGGTCAAGCTCAAAACGCTTGAAGACTGTAACGCCCGCCTAAATTACAGCACTAATATATGTATGCACTCGTGTTGCAGCAACTTGTGAGTGCTAAATACCAAGAACGAGAAAGACTATTCAACAACTTCGTGAATTTTTACGCTTCACACACGAGTGGCTATATATACCTATCCATTTTGTTCTCTAGAGGCACAAAACATATAGTTTCAAACACTTCCTCACAAAAATGGGTCGTTCTCTTTTCTTATCACTTCTGTTGCTTTTCACTCTCTGCGTCGCTGCTCCCCCACCGCCACTGATGCCTCCTCCACCTGCCCTGCTTTCTCCGGCACCTTCTCCTTCTGTTGCGGTTGGTGGTGGTGTGGCAGGTGGAGGCGGAGGAGGAGGCGGAGCAGGTGGTGGCGGTGCTAGTAGTCCTGCAGGTGGGTTTGGATTTGGGTCTGGGTCTGGAAGTGGGAGTGGTAGGGATACTAGTGGTGGAATGTTTGGTGGAGGAGGTGGAGGAGGAGGAGGTGGTGGTGGCAGAGGTGGAGGTAGTGGGTCTGGATATGGAGCAGGCTTCGGTTCTGGTGGCGGCGTTGGACCTGGAGGCATTCCTTGAAGCACTCTAATTAATTAAAGTCACCAAGTTATGTATATTTACGTGTGTTTTCTAAGTGTTTCTTCTGATGCACAAGAAGTGCAAAATTAACAGCATCTTTACTTGAAAATGGCACCAATCTAAACAGAATCCTTCTGGGATTGATGCCTATCTGTATAAACATCGTCTATGAATGGAATGGCATGTTTAAATAAACTTACTTTTAATTAATTCCAACTTTGTTATATTGCAATGGCCGGTTTTGACTCTTGATCAGCAACTAATCAAGTTTAAACTTTAAATGCATAGAAATTTTAAAATTATACAAAAAAAATTTATCGACAGCAAGAATTTCATTGCCTCAGAATTTATGTACCGGATTTTTAATAAAAAATACTAACATTTATATTTATGGTGGAGTGATAAAGACTTTTTTTCTCTTAATCAGAAGATGATACGAATAAATTTAAAATTTAATTGGAAGGATTTTGTCGGCCATAAAGGTCATGTATCTAGATACTGGGTGAAATACTACTCAGATTACTAGACGATCATTCATCAGTTTCATACGAAACAATAATATCGAAAATAAAGCCGTACTAAACTACATGTCGTTATCTGGGGACGTATTATTTGTAGCCCAAAAGCACAAGGACTTTAAATGAAAAGCACAAGGACTTGCAGGTAATTACAGTAAGAGCTTCCCCTCTTTCTATTTTATAACCTCTTAAATACGCGGGAAAACGAAAAAGCAGCAGAAACAGAACGGAAGCTCTCAAAACCAACACAAAATTACCGCGAAAATGGAACGACGGAGCTCCATGAACCAGCTGCAGATCCTTCTAGACGAAATCGCAGCTTCCGAAGTAAGCTTCCTTCGCTGCCATAACTTTTTACTTAACCGTTTCACCTTCTCCGCCATCTTCAAAAAGCTCCGAATTTACTCTAGGGTTTTCAATTCTTATTTAACCCGAAATTTAAACTATCAATCACACTGTACAGGTCGTAGAAACGCGCGTCCATCTATTTGACAAGCTTCGCGATTTGGATTTTCGGGGGAAATCAGACTTGGTTTTTCTAATTGGAAGCCTTACTGTATCCTGCACTGCAGATAAAATTACTTGCAAACATTGAAATAAATTGCATGTTTATTGAATGAATTTTACTCTGCTTTTTTAATGCGAATTTTGTGTTGTTGCCTTAATAATGAGACGGATATTTTGGGAAGACTTTACTTGCTTAGATGTGTCTCAATGCAAGTTAAACCAGGCTATCTTGAATGACGCTGTGAAATATATGGATTTGGACCTATCTGGATGCTTGACGCAGTTTCTTGCTCTTGCAACCAAGGTATATTTGATTTTCATGTGCGTTTTTTGGGGAATGTATGTCAGGTTTTAATTATTCGTAGAAACGTGTGCAATTTATTTAGGCTAGCGTGTGGTATAGAAAGCATCTGAAGATGACTGTTATGTCATCCGAGGATTCTCAAGAGGAAGAACATGATAATCTCTTTTTTCAGGTATGTCTAATTGGTTTAAGTATGTAGACTCTGTTGAAAACCTACATTCTTTTCTAAATGAGCTGGCTGCAACATGGATGTGCATTTGGTCACCTTTTTTTTTCTAGCTTGCTTATTTGTTTATAAGAATAGTTTTTTGATCTGCTGAGATGTCAAAATGTTATGCGTGTTGCTTTGTTATAGTGAACTGATTTTTCTACATATGATGTTTCATGCAGTAGAACCTATGAAACGATTTGCTTATTTGTCTACAATTATATTATATTATTTTGTCCATTTGTTTGAATTTCAGATTGAAGTAGAAGTTGAAAACCAAGGTAAGAACATGCTTTTTATTGGTGAAGAACATGAAAAGTTGATTTGTTGGGCAGGTTTCCATTTGTTAAACTAATATAATGAATTACTAGAGCAAAAAAGTCTCAACTTTAAGCTATTTTTTTTGAGTTCTGACCTATTGTTTCTTTTTAAGTGGAGTCAGTGTCTAATCAAGTTTCCTTGTAATGTCAAGTTCTTCAATTGTGAAAGTGTCCTTAACGAGAATCTTTGACATTTTTTTCTGTAATTGTTACATATTTACTGCTTTTGATAGTGTTGGTCTTATCTATTTGTTTGATGCTAGAAAGTTTTCCAAGTATATCATGATTATTGTAATATAGGGGCCAAACTCATGCATCAAGCAGACTAATGGATGGTTCTACTTTCTTTGACGTAATGAACTTACCTTATGCAGATTCTTTTGGACCTTTTTAGCCTCTCTGCTGCCAGTACATTGGCTCTGACAAAATACCCTGTTTCTACCGAGAATGCACAAATGATTGTCGTTGAAGGATTCATTTTAGAACAATTAAACTTAATCAAAGATGTTGTGTCAGAGATTAAGGTAAATTCTAGGGAATTTTGTTTGAATTCTTCAATTAGATTAGTTGTTTCCTTGTTTTTCTATTTAAAATTTTCCTCTGCATGGCTAGTTTGCTTATTGCTGATTTTCTCTATATGGGATCATCATTACTCATGCTTGATTTTGATGACATTATTTAGGAAAAAAGATGCACAGTTATAATCATAATATTTTGAAGTATCTATAAAATTTCTATTATATGTGTCGTTGCTTGAACTCACATTACTATTGTGCTTGCAAGAATTTGGCTATCTGACTGTTGTTTTTGTATACTTGTTGGGGCATAACCCATAAGAGCATGGTATGTTCTGAAGTTACATGAACACCTGAAGACGAGATAATAGTTCTCATGTTCATCTTTTGACTCAAGAATTTGGCTGGTATCTTTGTTAAATTTTTAACTGCCATGTTCTAACAGAAAATACCTTCAAGTGTCTCAGAGATACTAAAGGTTGCACAGAAGATGATTGATGCTCAGATGAATCTTTGCAAGGAATATTTTGCTGTTGTGAATTGGGATTCCTACAACAAAAGCTGTGTGAAGGATGAAAAAACCATAAAGTGTGAAGCGACCTCTAGTACAACTCATGTCATCAGCATAACAAAATGTACCGTAGAGAAATTATTTGAACTAAGCATCCTTGCAGCCAATGATGGTGGAAATCTGGTTGCAATTCTGAATGTTTCATGGAAAGGTGTGGTCTCTTTGCTTCAGCTGTGCAAAGGGTCATTGACCGAGATTGTAAACGTGCAAGATATTATCCTAGCCTTAATTTTACTGGTCAATGCTCCTCTCAGATGCACGGCTGAGGCTTGGTCTTGTTCGCTGAGTGAGACTGTTGCTGCAGTGGAAGCTAGGAGGATATTTCTTCCAGTCAAGTTTTATCTTATTAATGCTGTGAAAATATGTTCTCTATACCCATGCCAAGCATATCTAGCATACAGAGAGGTGACACTTTGT
>CAODLS010899802.1:0-12235 GCA_948243855.1 Flueggea neowawraea | reverse complement strand
TCTTTTCTTCCATTTTTTCTTTCTTTTTCAATTCTAACCAATTTTCACTCAATTTAATTTCACAATATACCTCAAAAATCATATTAACACCAAAAAAATATTAACACTCCAAAAATATCATTAATTAATTTAATAATATTTTAAATTAAAATTACTCCTTCAAAAATAATTAATTCGAAAAAAAATTTCAAAGGAAAATTTACCCAAAATTAATCAAAAATATTCAAGTTATTACAAAAACATCGGGTTATGCTTGGCTCGGGATTAGGGACTATTTGGTGTTGTTTTGTAACGAAAGGACTAAAGTAAAGTTTACCATATTCTGAGCATTTCGAGAACTGAAACTGATATTGGGTAATTAGGGACTGAATCTAATTGTGCATAGTGGCAGAATTGTAATTTTAAAGAACTTTGGGTTAAATGGCAATTTTAGAAAATTGAAGGATTAAATATTAATTTTAAATTACTTAGACAATTAATTTAGAAATTCTGAAAGGTTTGGAGACTAAAATTTAATTTTCTGATGTTTTGAGAATTAAATAATAATTTTGAAAAGTTCGAGAATTGATCTATAATTTTACACTGGGGTGTAATAATTAGACATTTATGTTAAACTTTGGACCGAAATAATTTTTGGGATTGTTAGAGTGTTTGGGTTACATATGCATTTGCACGGATCTCAGTACAATCACGGTACCATGTCTAATATGTGAATATATTGTTTGTTTCAGCTCTGCGTGGTTTCTGAGGAGACCATTCATTCACCAGTAGACCGTGCTCGGGATTATTTTTCGGCATTCAGGTGAGTGTGGTAGCACTTTAGACACGTAGGTTGTGTCCTCTAAATTATGTATGTTTTTGTTGTGATGAACTTGGCATGAAATTAGAATTAATAAAGGATAGAGAATCCTAAAAATATGATTTATGTGATAACTTGGGTTGTGGAAACCAGTTTTGGAAATTATTTTGTTTCCGAAAAATAAATATTAAGTTTTTAATATTTATTTATTTTGATATCTGCAATGAATGTTTGAGTTTTTGAAAATATATTCTGGAGCGAATATATTTTATTTAAAATAATTATTGTTCTGACTACTGAATATTTTTGGAATAAATATTTTGTTTGAAAGAATTTTTGTCATTTTTGGGAAAATGATATATTCGTTCAAAGTGGTATTCACTGGAATATTTTGAATAAATTTTGAAATGTTTTGGTGAAACGCTTTATTTTGGGACACCCAAGTACGTGAAATCATAGTCTTGATACACAGAGTTGTATCATTTGCATGTGTGACTATATTTGTGCCTTAGTAGCTATACTACACTCGCCTTAATGGCAATATTATATTATACCATGGTGTCTGTGTGGCTATAATCTTTGCATGTGTGGCTATAATCTTCGCCTGTGTGGCTAATACCGAGTTGGAGTAACTCGAGGAGTATGAGCTTTGGGTCACAGTATGAAAATGTTTTGAACAGCAATTTGAAAAATGTTTTTTGAAAATTTCTCTCTGAAAATCTTTTGGAATCTATTCTGAAAAATACTTCGGTATTTAACTTTAAAAATACTTTGGTATTTAACTCTGAAATTAAATTTGAAATTTATCTTTGAAATTATTTGGAGTATTTTTCTCTGAAACAATTTGGAAAGTGAACATGAATTTCGGCAAATATTTGAAAGAAAATATTTTGACTATTTTAGATGTGAGAAATTAAATATGTTATTTAATTTCTTCATCTAATCAAGTTTGAAAATTGTTTGTTGTCTGATCTGTATGTGAAAGGATTTCAAAGTGGATTTTTTTGAAAGAATATATATATATATATATATATATACGGGTGTATATATATACGATATTATTTGGATATATACGTGCATGTGATAGTTTTCGAAAAAGTTTTCAAAACCCTTTTGAGGAGTCTGTGCCGCTCTTTTGTGTTATCCTCTCACTAAGGAAACTTACTCTTTTATTTTTCTTGTTTTTGTTCTACTTCACTTTTTTATGTAGCGGATAGCAGTCATTTGGTTCTTCCGCGTTCAAATTTAAAGTGTAAGTCTGAATCCTAATTAGAACAAAGCACCAAATTAAATAAGCAACATTTGAATATTAAGATTTAACCAATATTTCGTAGGACTATATAAAGGGGACCATACCGTTAGGTATATCTTTGAGTGGGATACCCAGGCCTGCAATTTTCAATTAAAGCTATACACAAAATTAAAATTTCAAAAATGGAAAAAAAAATTACAGTGTAAGAAAAGTAAATTCAGCAAAAAATTACAGTGTAAGAAAATGACTGTTATCAAGCGAATGGGATGTTAACTAAAGTATTTTGTGATTTTAATTTAAATTTATTAAAAGTTTAGAATTTTGTAATCTATTATTACGTTTTAGAGATTTTGCAAATTTTATATTTTCAACATCTATTTAGTATTGTATTTTAGAGATTTTGCAAATTTTAAAGGCGGCTTGGAAGTTTTAATTAATGTCATTTTTATTAAAAGACTCTTATCAAATTAGTGGATGATTTAAACAAAGGCCTAATACATGATCTAAATTGTCTTTCAAGTTCTAAAGAAGGCAATTTCAGTTAGTTGTTTGTTTTACCATGACAATCAACAAAAATCAAGGATAATCCCTTTCACATATCGGTTTTTACCTTCTTAAACCTATATTCTATCATGGTCAGATATATGTTGATGTTTTCAGAGTAAAAAGCAGAGCTAAATTAAAGATAATCATCTGTGACAATGAAAACAACTCTAACAACTCCACAAAAAAAGTTGTATACAAAGAGGTTTTTTGAAATTTGTAGACGGAATATGAATGATGTATAAATTTTTTTCAATAAAAAAGTCAAGATGTTTGTTTTGAAATAAAAAATGTTGCATTTAAATAAACAGTTAAGATAGTATTTATATACTAATTAATAAGATGATTTAATTGCCTCAAGATCCCTTCTTCAAAATTTGTGCACGCAATACAACTAATACACAAATTTATTCTCAAGTAAAAATGTCAGTGTTCGTTACATCAACACTATAATTTCATTTCAGCATTTAACCATAACCTTAAATATTTATTTCTATTTGCTTCAAATTCGGCCGCATCGCACAGGTCTCCAGTTAGTTTGTGTATAAATTTCTTTTCTTAAGCTTGATAGACGTAATCTAATTAAGCTTATATCATTATAGAAAAACCGAAGCAGTAAAAGGTACATGGCCAAAAAATCCATGTTCATTTCAAGGACAAAAAAAAAGTTAGAAACAATATAAATACAACTTATGGTTGCAAAAGTTTTTATAATTTTTTTTTAAAAGTGTCATATTTCTTGTTAAGATGTATAAATTTTAATTTAAAATTAATTACTAATTTTAGTTAATTAATTAAATATAAATTATAATTTTTTATAATTTTAATAAAAAATATTCCGCTTCGATGAAAAAAGGTTACACTTCCTCTGTCTACTAACCGTTTCATAAATCAAAAACAATATAAATACAAAGAAACTCTCCTCTCCACAAACCCCAAAAAGCAAGAAAACAATCACAAAACCACCAAGAAAACCACCACACATGAGCAACGCCACCAACTTCGGCCGCTTCTACTAGGCATGGTTCGACCAGCTCCACCAGCTGGTGCACCAACTACGAGCCTCACCAAAGCCACCCACAAACCAAGACCAACCAACGAACCTGACCGAACTGGTCCACAAGTTCATGAGCCACTACGTGGAGTACTACAGGATGAAATCGGTGGCGACGCAAGGCGAAGTCTTGTCGGTGTTCACCGCGCCGTGGGCCTCCGCACTCGAGAGGTCGCTCCACTGGATAGCTGGTTGGAGACCCACCACGTTGTTCCATCTCGTTTATACTGAATCAAGTGTGTCTTTTGAGTCTCGTATTGTTGATATCTTAAGAGGGTTTAGGACTGGTGATCTTGGTGATTTATCTCCTAATCAATTCAGGCAAGTTTTCAATTTTTTTTGAGGTTTTAAATTTTTTTCCGGACGTTTTCATGCATGATTTAGTGAAGAGTTTTTGTTGTATTGGATATGAATTATGTTTTTGGTATTTTAATTTAATTATTTATTAGTTTATATATGGACTCACAAATAACCTAATTTGGGACTCAGCATAACCGTAATGCAGGTCTCTCCATTAATTTTTCTTTGTTTACATATTTTCATTTTCCTCCTTTCTTTTTCAAGGTTTCCTTGCCAAATTTTTTATTTATATTAGTTTTATATATAAACAATTTCCGAAAATCAATTATAGGATACTTAATTTAAACAACAAATACTAAAATACACCTACATTGAACTGAAATTGTGAATAATTGGAGTTGGAATTAGGGAATCAAGATTTCTTGTCAGTAAGTCATTTTATCTTCTTCTATACCGGGAATAAACTCGCAAACTTTCGATCCCTTAGTCTTGGTTTTGGAATTCAAATGTGTTTTGGGAATCAAATGTTTAAAAGAGAAAATCTAAATTGTGAGTGTTACAATTATATGAATTTTAACCGATTAGTTCAAAAACAAAGTTTTAAGTTTTAATAATTCCACAATATCTCTTCCCTTAATATGTTTTTAATTTTAACTAATTATTAGTTTATATAAACTGAACTTTAAATTTTTGAAGTTATATTAAAAATGGCTTATTTTACGTTATAATAAGTAAAATTAATAATAACAACTTTGGTACATTAATTGGAGTGAACAGGAGGGTGAGCGAGTTGCAATGTGAGACGGTGAAAGAAAAGAATGAAATAACAAACGAACTCTCCGAATGGCAAGACAGAGCAAGTGGGCTAATGAGGTGTTGCAGCAGTGACTTCGACGAGATCATGGGACGCCTGGTCCGAGTGGTTCAGAAAGCCGACCATCTTCGGCTCCGAACGGCGCGAAACGTCGTGGAGTTGCTGTCGCCGCAACAGGCCGTGGAGTTCTTGACGGCGGCTGCTGAGTTGCAGTTTGGGATCCGTGGTTGGGGCAAAGATCACGACCAACAACGTCTCGGTCGCTTTAACTAGACGCGGTTTTAGCTTGTAATTAATGTAGTTGTTGATCTTAAGGTCTCGAATTAGCCATCTGCACTCTCTTCTTTTCTTTTTGATAAGTGCTTCTCTTCTCTTCTCTTCTCTTCTTAAGATAAGTTGAACTATAATTTTTTGTAAGCATCTTATTATTAGTTCTTGCCTTGCTCATTATTCTTAATTCATTTGCCAATTAATCATTATTAATTGCTTCGTTTGTTGCATACAATGGAAACAACAAATATGAGAAAAGAAGAGAAGTGCATCGGTGGAGGTTATCTGTTGTGATGTAGCATGCATGGCGACACTTGTTTCATGCTTTGTTACGTGTCAGTAGTTGGGTTACAAATTCATGCATGAAACTGTGGAGACATACAATTGGCTAATGCCAAATCAACTTTAATGTTACATGCTACTTGTAATATTTTAGAGCAGTTTACTTTAGAGCAGTTTGCGTTGTTTTTTTACAAGTTAGATACTTGAAAAGTCCGTCACAAACAAGTACATAAAAAAAAATTGCATGGGCTGTGAGAAGATATTATAAAAAGTAATCAAATCTATTAAAAAAAATTAATATCCATGTCCACTGAAGTTTGATCACCATGAAAAAATTAAATGGCTTGTATTATATTATTTAAAAAATTCTTACCTATATTTGGTGTATAATTTCATTTATGCACCACATAAATCAAAAAATAATATATAGGTAACTAGATTCGATCTGGTCTACTTTGAGAGCATGTCCCTATTTATATGATCACTCATTTATTTATTTAATGCATGGGTGGAGTTATACACCAAATTTAGATAAGAATGTTTTATATTATTTATGATATTACGTTTTAAAGTTTTCATCGCTGCCTTTTGAGTTTGAAATTGAAAAGGCGGAAAAAGTGATGATTGTGGCATCTAGACTGCGAACAAGTCGACACTCTGAATTTTTAAAATTATTGAAAAAAGCGGCCCGCCCATAACAGGTGGATCAGACTCGATTGGTCAAGGTGTGAACCGAAATGATAGACCGAGATCAATTGATAAGCCCAATTAATTGGGAATAAGATGGGCCCGTAAGACCAAACAATCATTAGTATAAAAAGTGATGATTTTCTCCATTCCTACATACACCAACATAAAACTTATTTCCATCACAAGAAAATCCTCTAAAGGAGAGAGAGAGAGAGAGAGAGAGAGAGAGGTGGCTTCTTCAGCAAAGGAGGAGAAATTGTTCTTCTTCCGCCCCACCTAAAGTCCTATTGAGATCGATTGTGGCATCTAGATTACGAACAAGTCGAGCATTCTCGTCGACAACTCGATCATGTTTTAGCACTAGATCAACATCGAATACAGTCCTCCAGCCGCTTTTCGCTGTTGTCTTCCACTGGAATCGAGGTAGTAACTCGAACCCACCTCTTTAACGTTAGTCGATTCGACCGGCGTATGGCTTCCTTCAATCGGTATCAGAGAAAGACACGAGTTTACATGATTGTAAATTCGTGTTGGTCTTTGTCTGGACTGTCTACTGTATTTTTGTTGTACTCAAATTTCTGTTTTTATGGTCTGTTTTGCTTCAAGTTCGTCTGGAGTCGAAAACTAAAAGTTGAAATTTCAAAATTCCGACAAAAAATATTGAGATCAACGACCTAAAAAATGTTACCTGTCCAAGTTTCGTTGCGAAATTCCATAGGAAAGGTCTTCAAATCGGTGCAAATTCGATCTAAAAATACAGAGTGAGGAGGTACAAATGAATTTGTTCATATGGTCCAATAGGGCTACGTGGCGATATGTGATTCGCTGAAGTCAACTGCATGGACCACTCAGAATGCGACACCTGGCGGAGGCAACCGGTTAAAGTTGACTGTGCAAAACGTGGACCTTGAAGCAAAGGAGAGGGAGAGAAGTTGGTGGCTTCTTGAGCAAAGGAGGAGAAATCGTTCTTCTTCCATCTCACCTAAAGTCTTGTTGAGATCAATTATGACATCTAGACTGCGAACAAGTCTAGCATTTCTGTTGACAACTCGACTGTGGTTTGCTCGGGAGACCAATATAGGATCTGGTCTTGCTACCACTGTCTTCCACTGTAATTGAGGTAGGTAACTCGAACCCGCCTCTTTACTGTTCGTCGGTTCGACCGGCGTATGACTTCCTTTAGAAATAACTGAAGAATCAAAAGTGGAGCTTGCCAATTTTGCATTTTTATTGGAGAAGTATCGACCATGTCTGTTGGGGTTCAATTAGTGAAACTCTTTCTTTTACATACGAAAATGTCTACTCTAGTTGTGTTGAATTCTTTTTAATTCAATTCAAAATAAAGTGTTTTTTAGTAAGAAAAACAACATCATTTTGCTGTTTTACAACACCAATTTTAATTTTGCCACGTCATAATCCACGTATCATTACACATCAGCGAAAATGCTACACTTCAGTTAGCCAAGTCAACAGTTAACGAAGAAAATGGACTGAACAGTGACGGTAGGACATATTTGATACAAAGCCAAAAGTCGGAGAACTTTTAAGCTATTTTTTAACAAATAAGCTAAATTTGATACATACCTTAAAGTTCAGGTTAATTATATTAACCCCTTAATTTATGACCAAAAATTTAAAACTAACGTAAGTATTTTGTTTTGTAATAGTCTTTAGGTGCCAAAATAAAATTAAGAAAAATTCATCCATAAGCGCCACAATACAAGCCAAAAAAATTTACTATAAAAAATCTGACTTACGCACTCTAATCCAACAAAGATTAACATATAAGGAAATCAAAGTTCGTTCAATTATTATGCTGAGCGGGAATGTCTTTTTTTTATTCTACCTCTATATCAGAAAATCCTCTTTCAGTTACAACTCTTTTTTTCTTCCTGATTTAAACGAGTTACGTAGCAAAACATTATCATCCTTATCTATTGGTATAAATGTTTCACTTTGATACAAATCAAGAAATTCATTCACGACACTTAATTATTATTTCTAACAATCTAAATTCAAAACCACAAGCATCAAATACACAGAGGAGAGCTATCTTTGATTACATGATATCACAAAGGAAAATAAAAATATGAAAAAATAATTGGTACTCCAACGAACAATTGCCACATTTTCAATTTTAAAGAGTACAATGTTTCAAATTTGGAGTATTGGAAAAGAAGGCATGAAGAAAAATTTTCATATACCGATGGGGGTAAGATACAAACGAATTCAAATAGAATTTGATTGACTTAGTCAAATCCTCTCGATGCCATATCTCTTTAAAAAAAAAATCCTCTCGATGCCATATAAGTATTCGATCATTGTCTACTGCTTTGAAGTTACAAAATCAACCATGTATAGACTAATCAAAGAAGGTGCAATTCGATCTCAGTTTAATATGTTGAAGTTGTTTGACAGACGAAACTAAAAAAATGAGGTTAAGATATTGCATAATCATGATTGATCGGTCTACACTTAATTTTCAACCATTATTTGTTGATATGTATATTGTGTGCACGTTGACGAAAAATGGTTTTATGTGTCTATAGTTTCATAAAATTTTTACCTACATCCATAAGAAGATGATCCTTACATACTTGTAAACAATAGTGGAGCTAGGTGCAGTTGGACGGAGTCGACCGACTCCATTTGCTTTGTTTCATCTCTCATCTCGTTATTTTAAAATCAAGCCACTTTAGTTAAATTTTGGCTCCGAAAATTAAATAATTCATTACTAAGGTCATCTTATTAACCTTGATAGACCAACAAGAATTACTTTAGCAAACATTACATTTGATGGGAAAATTGATATTTTCTTCATTCATTTTGATAGGATCATAAAATCTCAACAATAGCAATGGCAAAAAATGATTACTGAAAAATAGATTGAATTCATTTAATAGCAAGGAAGCCAGCTGACAATGATTGATAACAATGAGATATCAATATAACATTGATAGGAATTCTAGAGCCTATCCCTCTCCCAAGCCAAAGGCGTAACCCAAACCCTTAACCCCTCTAGAATACTCCCTCACTAATACAAATATTAACAACTACGTAAACTAGGGGTGGGCATTGGACCGGACCGGGTTGGAGGGTGTTTTTCCAGCCCAGTCGACTGGATCGGGCCAAACCAAGCCGCCCATTCTGAAAAAGCAGGCTAGGTCGACTTGCGGGCCAATATATATATATATATATATTACTCCGAGATGGGTCAAGCCGCTTTTTAGAGAACCCAGGTTTGGCCCGAGATTTACTCCAGGTCAATTTTCCTAGCCCGGTCGGACCCTGTAGGCTGGAAGATCGAGCGCATGACCTGATTTTGGACGGGCGGGGCTCGGGCCAGCCCACAGGCCTTGCTTAAATGCCCACCCCTAGCGTAAACTAATGTTATTTAGTTCTAATTCTAGAACCTATCATTCATTCCCTCTTAAAGAACCACCTTGTACCAACACGACTTTTCTTGCTCACCCCCAATGCACCATGCTATCATCCCTATTCTTGCCACCTAAAAAATTCCATATGGTTTTAATAATCTCTGGAGAGCAACCATCTTGTCCAAATCTCCAGTTAGCTCAAGTGTTACTGGGTGATCAAACACATCAACTGCTTTTGCTCTAAAAATACTGACAATATCAAGAACATCACGGCCAGCAGCAACATTCGTAGCAATCTTTATCAACACCAGTTCATGTTCAGCAAATGGCAAGCGGGTAAGACCCCGAACCTCGTGGAGGTCTATTAGCTTATAAAGCTACTGCACCAACTTGCTAATTGATTCATCAGTACCATGCACAACTGTTGTTAAGCGAGAAAGGCCATCAGTTTCTGCATGCCTAACTGTCAAACTCTGAATGTTGCAGACCCTTCGAGCAAAAACCCTCGTAAAACCATTAAGAACTCCAGGAGAGCTATTCACAAGCATGGATAAGGTGTGAGATCAAAGTCAGTGGTATCTTCCTCATTGAGAACGCCCCAATGCGCATCGAGAACTTGATTGAACACAAATCCACCAACTGTCTCCACTGGATAAACATCTCCCCTACAGACGTATCAGTTTCACTAATAATAGCCCTATCTTTAGCTGTCAATAGAGCATCTGTAGTAGCTTTTTCTTCAAGATTAGGATAGGAAGAAGCTTAGAACCGCCAAAATGGAACAGCTTCACCATTTTTTTCGCTTCTCAATGCAAACTTTCCCGATCCAGCAATTTCTCTAATTCCAAACTTGATAAAAGTTTTTTGAACCGCAACCATTTTCCCTGGATCTCCAGTTTCCACATCAATTCTGTCTTCTTCTTTGTGAGTGAAATAATGACTTAATATTCCTGGAATGTTCTCACCCTTCATCAGAATAAAACTCACATTAAATTTATCTACTTCTTTTAACTCACCATTCTTTAAATTCCATTGATCACCAAACCCATTTAAAATTCTTGGGTCAAATAAAACCCACTTGCAGCCCAAATCCCAATTTAAACAATTTTTAGTTGAAGCCCAATAACAAACCCTAATTGAAACCTTGTCTTCTTCCAAATCTGCCCTTTGATGTCGTTCTTCCTTCTTCCCAAACACACCGCCATCCCCTCACATCTTGCACCGTACTCCGCCACCCATGAATCAATTCCCTCTCCATCAAACATCTCAACTCACTCTCAGCTATCTGCCATGAATAAAAATGAATCGCCTCTTTCTTCATCAAGTGCCTTAATTCTCGCTCTGTTGGCTGCCACAAAAAGAAATTGATATGAGCCGAAGAAAACGCAACATATCATGTAGTGCTTAAGTGTAAGGGTGGAAATGAGCCGAGCGGGTTGGAGCTCGGCTCGATAAAAGCTCATTCACAGATCGGCTCGATAATAAATGAGTCGATCTTGAACAAAAATTTAAGCTCGTTTTAATAAACGAGCCGAGCTTGATCACCTATAAGCTTGGCTTGAAAGCTCGCGAACAAACTCCTTTGTAGGCTCGTGATCAGATTCGTAAACAAGCTCGTTTGTAGGCTCGTCTATATATATATACACGGGCGTATATTGTTGAGTCAATTACCACACTAGACGGGGGGTTGAATAGTGTGGTATAAGTGACTTTGAAACTTTTTCGGAATTGAAACAAGTAAAGAAAGGACAACAAAAATTTATAGTGGTTCGACTAACTCTTTGCCTACATCCACAACTTAAGTATCACCACTTAGGATTTCTACTAACAATCTTTACAAGATTACAACTTCACTTTATAGCTAAGTGAGAACTCTTACAAAGTTCTTGATTTCGGTTCAAGAATAAAAACCAACCTAGGAATCTACCCTTTGATTCCACTCACAATCAATCAAAATATTGTTTTTACAAACACTCACCAACAATTTATAATCTAGTGATACAAGCAAATGAAGAATGAAATCGAAGAACAAATACACTTGTATCAATAAATGAGAAATTTAATGCTTTGATGCTTGATAGTTGTAAAAATTAAATGCCTAGATGTTTTGTTAGTTGTTTTTGGCCTCCTAAGCATGTATTTATACTTCTCTCTTAATTTTAGACCATTGTGAGGTGCATATAAGTCGTTGTGGTCCAGAATGAGGAGCATTTAATACACTGTCAAAGTCTTCTCACGTGCATGACAAAAATCTTACGTACGTTACCTGACTTGATGTTCATCACACGTACATGATAAGTACATTCACTTACGTTGATCATAGCGAATCCCCATTTCATGTACGTGAATAACAACTGACGTACGTGACTTCTATGTCTGAACCATCCAGTAGCTTATGTTTTCATTCCAGAGCATCCCACGTACTTGAAACTCAATCTCACATACTTTATTTCAATGTGATGTACGTGAATTTTTATGCTTGCGTACGCGAATGATCAACACTTGACTGTTGCTTCATCTATTTGTCTCGATCCACGTGAAATTCAAACAAACATCATCTGAACTGAGATCTTCGTTTTGTCTTGTATGTCTAACGTACGTGACTTCTAATGTCACACGTATGTGTGGCTTCATGCCTTTAATTGATTCAAGACTTCAATTTTCCCGCTTTAAATCTGATCGTATTTCACGTACTTTTGATATCTCTCACGTACGTGACATTCTCTGACGTACGTGAACATTGTCTAACGTATGTGATGATCACTTCTTCCAACTTCCAGTAGCTTCTGTTTCAGGTCACGGTCGAACTCACGTACTTGAGACTACATTGACGTACGTGACATGCACAAACGTA
>CAODLS010899795.1:0-11885 GCA_948243855.1 Flueggea neowawraea | reverse complement strand
TTTCACTAAAGCTTCATATCCCCAAATCTTTAGAAAAAATATTATGGGCTTTTTCCCATTCCATATCTCATATGGTTTCTTTTCCACCACTTTAGATGGAATTCGGTTAAGTATGAAAGCAATAGTTTCTAAGGCATAACCTCAAAACGAGATTGGAAGATCTGTTTGACTCATCATTAATCGAACCATATTTAATAGAGCTTGATTTCTTCTTTTAGCCTTGCCATTCCATTGGGGTGCTCCGGGAAGAGTGATTTGTGAGACAAGCCTACACTCTTTAAGATGATTGTCAAACTCTTGACTTAAATATTCTCACCACATCGGATCGAAGTGCTTTGATATTCTTGCCAAGTTGGTTTTGTACTTCATTTTTTAATTCCTTAAACTTTTCAAAGGATTCAGATTTGCGTTTTATAAGACAGACAAACCCATGTCTATTGAAATCATCAGTGAAGGTGATGAAGTACAAATAACCTCATCTAGCATTTGAACTAAAAGGTTTGCATACATCAGTATGTATTAGGAATAGTAGGTCATTGGCCCTTTGTGTGTAAAAGGACTCTTAGTCATTTTGCCTAACAAATAAGATTTGCATGTGTCAAATGATTCAAAATCAAATGAGTCAAGTAATCCATATTTGTGGAGTTTTGAGATGCGTTTCTCACTTGCATGACTCAAACAACAATGCCAAAAGTAGGTTCGGTTTAAATCATTTGATTTTATCTTTTATTAATATTATAGAAGGGCTTGCTTTGTTCCATATTTAAAACATAGAGACTAAAAGATAAGGTTGAAACACCATAAAATATATCTCCATAATGGATGAAAAGATTATTATTCTTAATAATAAAATGAAAACCATCACTGTCTAAAAAAGAAATGGAAATGATGTTCTTACTCATAGCAGGAACACAATAACAATTCGATAATTATAAAACAAGTCCACTAGGGAAAGTTAAATAATAAGTTCCTATGGCTAATCTAACAACTTTTGCTCCATTGCCCACTCGTAGGTCCACTTTGCCTTTCATCAATGATCTATTATTTCTCAATCCCTCTAAGTCAATGCAAATATGAGCTCCACATCCAATATCAAATACCCATGAGGAAGTAGTAGACATGTTGATTTCTATACCAAAAATACCTGAAGTAAAAGCCTCACTTCTCTTCTTCCTTAGCCAATGTCTACTTTCATTCCAATGAAAACAAACTCCTTCTTTCGCCTTAACTATCTTCGGCTTAGGCTTTGAAAGGTTGGGCTTGGATTTCCCCTTGCCCTTGCCAACAAACTTTGGCTTAGCCTTGCCTTGGTCATTTCCCTTCCCTTTTTGTGCCATGAGCACATCATTGGTCTAAGGAATGCTCTTCTCGGCATTCTTCAACATACCAAGAAGCTCGGTGATGGTCTTATCCATGTTGTGCATATTGTATTTCATGAATAATTGGTCATAAATACTTGGCAGTGACCCCTAAGATCATATCTATGGCTAACTCCTTCATTGGTGGAGCACCAAGTCTCTCAAGTTGGTCAATGTGACCTTTCATCTTAAGGATATGTGCATTTACCGAACTGCCAGGAGCCATCTTACACTCATTCAATGCCTTGGCTGTCAAGAACCTTTCTTGACGACGCTGATCTTGGACCATTTCCTTTAGATACCTCATCATGTGAAATCCCTCTATAGCTTCGAATTGCTTTTACAAATCCGTAACCATGGTAGCAAGCACAAGACATGTGACAACTGTTGAGTCACTTACATGCTTATCATAAGCATCACTTTGTGCTTTAAGTGCATCGAATGCCAGTACTTGAGGAATCATTGTATCTAGGACGTAAGTATTCCTTTCTTTCTTAAGAATAATTCTTGAGTTTTAAGACCAATCAAGGAAGTTAGTTCTATTCAATTTCTCCTTCTCAATGATAGATCACAAAGTAAAGGTTGATGTGTTTTTATTTGTTGCCATTATATCTACATATAAAATATGCAAAGATTAATTAGAGATCATTTGAATACTCCCACTAAAATTAGCATCCCTAAAGTTAATTTAATCCTTAAACATAGTGGTCACAATATCTATATTTCACTTAAAGTTAAGTTAGCTGAGCTAGTCCTTAACCTTAGCTATTTAGGCAGAAAACTCCTTTTCAATTATATCATATATAACTCTTGTATTTCTAGGAATTCTGACATCTCATGTCCCAGCATTTAAATCCCTTTTTATGCCCTAGGTCCAAAACCATTTTGATAGCCATGTTAAGTATAACCATGATTAAAACATAGATGCAACCATTATCTACTCTTTCCTAACTAAGGTAATCGAGTAGAACCTGCGGGGGCAGAAACTATACACCGCCGAACAAATGTTTGACAAACATCGATTATGGAAAGCATTTTCAACTTACTATTTGTAAGGTTTAGGTTTGTTTATATATATATATATATATATATATATAGTTTGATCTCACAAGCCAATATAAAGATCAAGGTCAACATAGGGTGGTCTTCAATCTTCATTGCAACAAATTGCATCCATATTTTTTTACAAACAATGTATATGTAAATCTATACTAACCTAATTTGAAAGAAAGAATAGGAAAAATTGCCAAAAACGACATGCATGCTGTATTTGAAATAGGCACATTCGACAAACTATTAGAACCAAAATAATATGCCAATCATATAGGTTTAATTTGGGCCATGTCATGCGCCATGCATTTTGAATCATCATTCAAATCAAAACATAATCAGATTATGAACACAAATAAACAAAATTCGATTAATCAAACAACTACATTGATTAAATATTGGATGTGTAAAGCGGTTTTTTACGCTGGTTGCAAAGGGGTTTTAATTTGCATTGCTCATGAAATGAGTTGCTAATTATGAAACCCCAATCTATATTAACCTCACTAATACCTGAATCTCATAATCAAATTATGATTCAGCCCATTATTTATAATCCCATTATAAAAACCGCATATACAAAATCTATTTGGCTTTTTAAGTTAATCTTAACAACCTATGTAAATTCAGCATCCATATACCATTCGGCCTTAACAAAATAAACTCAATTTTATCTTGCTAAATTAAATCGTAACATGCATCATTAATTCAGCAAGAATATCATAAAATTTAGATCAAGGCCCTATAGAACAAATAAAATAATTATATCGCATATAAATAGAATTGTTTATATTGATTGTGCAAGTGGCTCTGATACAATCACTGGAATTTGTAACTAATATAATGACATTCATAAGAATATGTTCCAGAAATAACAAAATTTTTAACCTGGATCCATGCACATCAACATACATGATTAGGGTTAGGGTTTTTACCTTAAACTATAAGAGAGAATCTTTGTAAGCCAATCCAATTCGTTATAGTGACCCAATAGGCCCACTCAAAATTGGCAATGGGCCTTGCCCCAAAACTTGGGCCCATTGTCCATAACTGGTATCTAGAAATATATTATGGCAATCCAAAATCAAGTGGAGTCGGTGATCGGAGTTAAGCTTTCACAGTTTGATATTTATTCTTTTTGTCTCACGATATCTTCATTAGGCATAAAGCATGGATATATGTCAACCTTATATTGCTTAATGTGTTTCTTGATCCCAAGCATATTGATATGACAAATGACATTGATAATCCCTTTTACCAATTCATTTGAGTATGCATACATTCGATCAATCATAGTCATCAAATGGCATAGAGATATCTCTCTTAGTAAGAGGAACAAATTCTTCACTCTCACTATCACTCATCTGCAAGATTCATAACACACCCAATCATAGCTTTTATAGCTATCCTGTTATAGATAACATTTGACTAAGTTAAAATTTGTGATTCCTCATGTAGGATTCGATGGTGAGTTTTATTCAGATGACTCAAATATCACCACTGCACAAAAACTACTTGTTACATCAATCCATGAAGTGCTTTCATAGCGGACCAATCCAATACATGTGTCCTAACAAGTATCTATGTTCTAAGTAATATCTCATATATATAATCAGTAAAACATGATTATCCACTTAGCAACATACTAACCTTCTTTCATTATCATTCCCATGATAACAATCGATTAGAGATATTTAGAATAGTATTCCTTTTACCTTAAGGTTTCATTATCAAGTCATACTTGATGACATAAGGAAGAATAAACTATTCATGGAGGTTCTATCTTAATAAAAAATTCATTATAATATTTCATAAATATGAAATAAAATTCCTCTTTATTAAATGATAAACCGAATGACAATGTATATGAATGATTGGACTAGGGCACTAAAACTAACATAATTTTTTTTTAAAAAAACACTGCATAGACATATATAACTATGTACTAATAGTATATACTTGTATATATATAAATAGTAGTTCAGAAATTCATTTAAAAAACGTTCACATAGATAGCAAACAAGAGATAGCCAAATAGAATAATGATATCAGATAAATATAACAAAGTAGAATCAAAATCAGATAGATAACATATGTTGTGGTTTATGCCACCAAACAAAATCAAACGTACGCGTGTCTAGCTAGAAACACGACTACCATATTACCTTGGTAACTACGACCTTAACAGAGCAAAGGTATACCAGATGCTATGCTACCTCGTAGTTAGGTGTCCCTTTTCCATAATATGTAATAAATAATATTCAGAGCAGACGAGCATGCAAAGCAAAATTTAATTTATAGAATATATATATATATTAGATTTCAGAATAACAAAATGTTGAACATTATATATCACATAATCAGATTTTTTTGGTTAGCCAATCCTTTAATTATTTAGATGACAACTAAAAATCTAGACATAATAAAAACAACATAATTTAGAAGACACAACCTATGTACCTAAAGTTGTCATCTCACTTACTTGGAAGTCTAGAGCAAGAAGGGCTAGTCACGCACCATTAACAGGAGACTAGTCTTCGATGACACGAACAGGAATCTGAAACAGACTTAATCATAAAAATGTCAAAATGGGCACTGTGGCAATATCGATTCATGATATACAGCTGTACACCCAAACCTGTACTCAGATTATATTTAGTCCCTAAACTTTGAAAAATTACATCTTAATACTTATGACATCAAAAAATTACATATTAGTCCCCAAAATTTTCAAAAAATTCAAATTAATTCTTGAACTTTCAAAAATTACAGATTAGCCCTAACTAGTTAGAATCTTCAAATTCGCCCTCAAACTCTTCGAAATTCAAAAATTAGTCCTTGCGACAGAAGTTTATTAAAAAAATTAAAATACGAATCAATTGATATCCGACATTTTAAAAAACTCAAATCAATCCCAAATAACTTCAAAAACATGAATCTACTATCAAATCCCCAATATAAATTTCAAATCTCTCTAAATCTATCAAAACCAGTAGTTATTGAAATCGAATTTAAAAGAACATCAAATCTTCAACAAAAAAGTAGTTGAAAGCAAGCAAATCAGAAGTGAATATCTGAAGAGCATGCATCTATATAGAACAAAAGATAGAGGTTATGCGGCCAGGCCATACCTAAGATAAACCGATGTGATGTATGATAAGGATGATGGGAAGAGAAAGCCTAAACAAGAAGAAATTGTGTTCATTAGGAAAGGAGAACCAAAAGTTAAATTGGTCAAGGAACACAGTGTCAAAGGAAGTGAACCAAGGAAAGGAAATGTAACTCGTTTAAGTAACAATCGGCTTGAGAAAATTGATAAATCAATTCTTGACATGAGAAAAGAACAACAAGAAATGAGGGCTGAATAAAAAGAAATTAAGGAGTCGTTGATTCTGAGTCTCAAATCTCTCAAAGCTATTAGGACTAAAAAACTAATGGAAGACATTCCTTTCCCAGGATTGTCTAAGAAATATCTGCCATCTAACTTTGCTCCTCCTAAGTTTGTTCCAACTAAGACTGATGCTGAAAGAGAGAATGAAGAAACAACACACTTAGTGAATGATGTTATTCAAAATTTTCTAAAAGAGAACGTGATCGATGGTCATGAGGCTCTTGATCTAAATGAAATAATTAGTGATCTTGATGAATTAGACCTTGATCAAGAACTCAACATGAATGATTAAAAAATATGGCTCATGGTTCCATTTAAGCCTTCTACTTGACTAATGGTGCACAGATCCCTGCATCACATCGAAAAATGGCGTGTGCTGCTGCGAAGTGTTGAACCAATTTGGTTAACATGTGAATTCCTTCTAAGTTTTGATGATTTAACAAAACACTTGAAATAGTTAAGCTACACACATTATAAAAACCTCTAAGCTCGTTGTTGGACGATTTAAGCGTGTAAAACCATGATCTATGCACATTTATCATGTTGGAGGCTTTCTTGGTCTCCATAAATAAACACTATGGGAATAAAAGAATATACAATGCATATAGAACCAATGGAATGAATGTAGGAGGCAATGATATGCGCGTAGATGTGTTCAAATCATAAGGCAGAATGGTCCAAACTTATGTTATGCGTGTTATACGTAAAATAGATGAAGAACCTATTGGTTTGAAGGTTGCATCATTCTACGCACATAGAGGAGGGATCTATGCATGTAGATGGGTTTATGGTATAAATTGACAAGGGCTCATGAGATAAGGTAGAGACAAGAAAACCATTTATCAGTGCGCGTAGAAGAGTGAAGGGGATATCTTTGAAGACCAAGTGTTAAGTACGTAGTAAATGACTCTACGCATGTAAACGAGGGTGACACCGAATCTGAGATGAAGACAAATTCTATTAGAGTTTTTCATAATTTCAAGTAGGAATATTCTCTGACAAGATACAGGTGATGTCAGAAGATCTCATGCTATGCATGTAGAAAAAATGTTATGCACGTAGACGAGGATGAGTTGGACTAGCTGACAAATCTGAGATGCTCCTTAGGAATTTAAATTAGAATATTCTCTGACACAATTATGTAAGAATCAAAGGTGTGATATTGGAAAAACGTTAATGCACATAGAAGGATTGCGTAAAGTGCGCGAGACTAAAGAGCTATGCACATAAAAGAGGATTAATGCATATAGTAGCTACCTGGTATCAAGTTATTTCAAGCAGTAGCTACTGTACACTAAACTATACACGTATAAGGAGATTATTGCGTGTACTACTCTGCTAAAATCATGGACTACTCATGTAGTACGATGGTATGTACGTAGCACAGGTTGATGCCAGTAAATTCAGTATTTTGCAATTCTCTCACAACGGCTACATTGGGATTTGCAACATATACTTTTGGGAGAATGACTATAAATAGACATGCCCAGTCTAGAGGTAGAAGAGAACATAGTTGAGAGAGTGTCAAACCCTTGCAAATTTTAATCTTGAATTTCTTTCTACTTATGATCTTGAGTTCTTGCATACCAGATGAGCTTTGAGTTGCTATTTGCTTTCTAAGTTGGTGTGAGAATATTGTTTTCACTTTGGGAGTCCACTTGTAATCCAAATTTGGTGTTAAAGCTTGGGGATAATATAGGTCTGCTAGTGAAGCCTTGAAAAACTAGTGTTGGTTTTCTTGTTTTTACCTAAAAACAAATGTGTAAAGGTTGTCTATAAACCTGGAAAACAAGAGATACAATGGTTTCCCTCTACCCACAAGTGAAGGAATGATTACTAGATTACAAACTCTCTAGTGAGGTAGATGAGTGGACATAGGTCTAGGAGGACCGAACCACTATAAATTGGGGCTTTGATTATCTATCCCTTACTCTCTTTTATTTCATTCTTGTGTGGTTGTATTTTGGATTGAGCTACTGTTTTGATTTGCAAATGTTGAAAATGTTTTGCAGAGGTTTTAACTTTTAGCAAGAAGTCCAATTCACCCCCATTGACCTCCTTCTTCGATTGTCATATTGGGATTATAATTGGTATCAAAGCTAAGTGCTCAATTTTTAA
Organism: Flueggea neowawraea; assembly: GCA_948243855.1. Classification (NCBI taxonomy): domain Eukaryota; kingdom Viridiplantae; phylum Streptophyta; class Magnoliopsida; order Malpighiales; family Phyllanthaceae; genus Flueggea; species Flueggea neowawraea. The sequence continues at coordinate 3,971 of CAODLS010899795.1, read as the reverse complement.
GGTTTAACCACCTTTAGTGTAAGATCCAACATGACATCCTTCAGAGATATGTCTAAATATGAAGGTCTATCTATTAATAGAGCTCCTTTATTTGATGCCAGTGATTATGTTTATTGGAAGACAAGAATGAAGGTATTTTTTAATTGTTAAGCTGCAGAAGTTTGGGATGCAGTAGAAACTGGTATGTATGTTCCAAATAAGGTAACAAATGGAGTTAATTCAATAAGGTTCTGCAATGCTCTACTGAACATGAGATTTGGAGGACTTTGAAGATCACATATGAAGCACTTCATAAGTTAAAGAAAACAAAGTGTCACTCCTTGTTCACAAGTATGAATTATTCAAGATGAAAGAAGAGAATGCATTCAAGAGATGTTCAACAAATTTAATGACATCTTAAATGGCTTGAAAGCACTTGGAAAGACTTACTCCAAATTGGAGCTTATGAGGAAGATTTTGAGAGCTTTGTCGAAGTCTTAGGCTTCAAAGAAAGATTCAATTTTGGAAGCAAAAGATCTCAATGCTTTATCTTTGGAAGAATTACTTGGTTCGCTTCTTACACATGAGATGGGCTTATATGAAGATGAAGAACAATATTCAAAAAATGATAAAAGAAGAGGAATGGCTCTAAAGACCAAAGTTGTTGAAGAATCCAATGGCAAAAAAGAAGAGGACAATGTCAATGAAGAAATGGCTATGTATGCTGGGAGATTCAAACAGTTCATGATAAAGACACCTCAATCATTTTTTACAGGTGTAACAAACCTGGTCATATGAAGCAAGAATGCCTTTTTGCCAAGTAACACTCCAAGTACTCAAAGAAGAAGAAAGGAAAGGCAATGAATGCCACATGGAGTGACAATGATGACAATAGCTTGAAAGAGGATGAAGAAGTAGAAGAAATAGAAAATTTAGGTCTAATGGACATTGAAAATGAAGATCAAAGTGAAGATGAGAATAAGGTATCTGAATCTTATACCTTTGATGAATTTTATGATGCATTTGATGAATTGAGTAATAAATTTGAAAAACTTTGTGCAAAATACTTTACTTTGAAGAAGAGAGCAAATGATCTAGGTGCTAAGGTTAATGTTTTGTGTGAAGAGAAACTTATTTTGATTGATGATAACACATGTTTAAAGAATGAGGTTGCAAAGGTTTCATCTATTGCCTTCAAGCTCACAAATGACAAAGAAAACCTTGAGAAACTTTTGGGTTCTTAAAGAAAATTTTGTCCAATAATGGGTTAGGCTACAATGTTTTTAGCTCTAACAAGAGTACCAAAACTATATTTGTTAAAAAAGGTATTGTTTTGAACAATGCTTGCACTTATTATGGCCATAATGGACATATTACTTATTCTTGCAAATTGAGATTACCGAGGAATGTTGGGACAAAAAGGATTTGGGTCCCAAAAGGAACAATCTTTACCCAACCTAGTAAAGACTAACCAATAAGGACACAAAGGAATTTGGGTACCAATTTCAAAAATTTGATGTGCCTTTGTAGGTATGCATGAGAGCAAAGGCAAAGAAGAATGTTTGGTATTTTGATAGTGGCTGCTCTCATCATATGAGCGGTGACAAAGCCATGTTTTTTCAATTTGTGCCAAAGAATGGTGGTTATGTCACTTTTGGGGATAATACAAAAAACAAGATAGTTGGTGAAGGTAAAGTTGGTAAAGACCCAAACCCAACTATTGATGATGCATTGCTTGTTGATAGCTTAAAACACAATTTATTGGGTCTTAGTTAATTTTGTGATAAGAATTATAAGGTTGCATTTAAGCCTACTAAATGCATTGTTTATGATAGTGATGATCATACTTTGATTGTTGGTATAAGCATAACAATATTTATATGGTTGACTTATTAGATTCCAATGCCCTTAATGAAAAGTGCTTTGCGGTTGTGAATGATGACACTTAGTTATGGCATAGAATGTTAGGTCATGCTAGGATGCATATAATCTTTAAATTGAGCAAGTGTGATTTAGTCAAAGGATTGTCCAAGCTCAAATTTGAGAAAGATTTAGTTTGTGATGCATATGTTATGGGTAAGCATTATAGATCCTCATTTCATACTAGGAATATTATTTTCATATCTAGACTATTCGAATTATTGCATTTGGATTTGTTTGGTCCTATGAATATATTAAGTCTAGCTGGTAAGGCATATATTGTTTTGTTATTATTGATGATTACTCAGATTCATTTGGGTATTCTTGTTGGAATTCATAAATTAGTTATGAAATTCATAAATAGATATGGCAGCGGAAAAAAAATTTAATACCTAAAATTCCACCAAGGATCCATGCATATCGACATACACGATTAGGGTTAGCAATTTTACCTCAAAATATTGCTCCAAAATTTGGCTATGATAAATTTGGTGTAGCTTTTTGTATTCGAAATCTGGATCTCTTATCATTTATGTTGCCTTTGCGTGAACGTGTCAAAAAGTATCCACACAAACGAACTATGTTGAATTGGCGACGCGTACTAGCACTAAGAATCATTATTCTTGCTCAAAAATGTTTTCCTCTCACTTTTCGGTATGGAAAAATTTGGCCAAGCCTCAAAATTGGGTTAAAAAATTCGGCCAAGCATGAATACATATATATAGAGGTGTTTTGAAACCCTAGTTCAAGTGTACTAGGTTTCTCTCCTTGTCCAACAAGTATAAGGATTACTTAGTCCAACTAAGACTCTTATTTATTTATTTAGGAAACAAATAAATAATTTCCTGTTCTTGTATATGCATGCCGAATTTATATATATTAATGTGCATTAGATTTTATTTTCCTTGTTATACAAGGATCAAGACTCCTTATTGATTGTATTTAATCCACTTAATTAAATAAGACTTAGTCAACATTTGACTTAGTCAAAATAATGCATATGCCGAGTTTTCATAGCCATATTAATGCTTTTGGGCTTTTAATTAATTGATACATTATCATAAAATAAATCACTCCCTTAATTATACATGTGGGCCCAATTAATATGTCACACATAAAAATAACCAAACTTATTTAACTCATTAATAAGTAATTTATATTAAAAGCTCATTACATTAATGGATAATATTTCATATTATAAAATCCTAAATTATTAATGATTAATCAAATTAATCACCTCAATAATTTAATTACCATAAGAGAGAATATTTATGAGCCAATTCAATTCGTTATTGTGTGTGACCCAATAGGCCTACTCGAGAATGACAATGAGGCTCGTGCCAAAATTTGATATTTAGTCATTTTGTCTCACGATATCTATATTAAGCATAAGGCATGGTCACTTGTGTACCTTATATAGTCAATGTTTTTCTTAATCCCAAGTAGATTGATATAACAAATGACATTGATAAACTCTTTATCAATTCATTCAAGTATGCATACATTCCATCAATCCTACTCATCAACTGGCCTAAAGATATCACTCTTCATAAGAGGAAAAAATTTGTCACTCTCACTATCACTCATCTACGGGATTCATGGCACATCCAATTATAGCCTTTATAGTTGCCCTGTTACGTTAATGTTTGACCAAGTTAAAACACGCGATTCCTCAGGTAGGAGTCGATGGTGAGTTTCGGACAGAGGACTCAGGTATCATCACTGCATGAAAGCTAATTGTGACATCGATCCATAAAGCTCTTTCATAGCAAGCCAGTCTAATACATGTTCCCTAATATATATCTATGTTCTAAGCGATATCTCATATCCATAATCAGTAAAACGTGATTATCCACTTAGCAACATACTAACCTTAATTCATTATCATTCTCATGATAATAACTGGTTATAGACATTTAGAATAGTATTCTTTTATCTTAAGGTTTTACTATCAAGTCAAACTTGATAGCTTAAGAAGGAATAGACTATTCATGGAAGTTTTATCTTCATAAAACATATAATAATATTCCATAAATGAAATTCCTCTTTATTAAATGATAAATCAAATGACA
>CAODLS010899788.1:0-19413 GCA_948243855.1 Flueggea neowawraea | reverse complement strand
GAGGTACACGGACGCAAAGACATACCCGTGTCTCGAAGGTGTTTGTCCGTATCTTTGCTTCCTTGACCGTGTAACCAATTCTGACGGGATTTAGGGTTTCAATTAGGGTTTTCCTAATTAGTTTTGACTTGTATTACTTGTTAACTATATAAGGGGGGCTTGGGAACGTCTTGGGTAATCTTTGAACGCCATTGTAAGCCATTGTGCTTGTTTTTTACTCTGAATAGTAGAATTACTTGTGCTCTGCCCGTGGACGTAGATCGGTTATTGATCGAATCACGTAAATCTTGTGTTCTTGTGTGATTGCTCTTGTTATTCCGCGTATCTTAAATCGCCAGATTTCCTGACAGTATGACAACATGTTGTTGATTCCATAGTTTGCATGTTTGAGTGGAATACTTGTCAAAAAAAATGTATGAATTTTAGAAAAAAAAATACTTGATAAAAGAAAAAAACAATAGTTATATTTGAGGACATGACTTTCATTGGAACCAGTAAAAACTACGGAGGATGTCACCTATAAGTTTCATTTCTACTCCAAAACCACTTATAGTTTTACAACTTTCTTTAATGTCTTATCTGCTAAAAAAAACTGAGATGCCACATGTTTATCCTTTTTATTCTTTTTTCAAAATTTTTCTTCAAATTTTTCTCTCTCTCTCTCCTATCTCTCTCTCTCACACACACACACAAAAAAAAAACACATAACTCTCTCATCTTCTCTCTTCTATTTCGCCACCATCTCCACCACTAGTCTCTCTTACCGCCGCTTCTCCACCACCTCCATCATCGATCTCTCTTTGTCTGTCTATCTCTCACTCTCTCTTTCGGCATAATGGCTTCATATCGAGGAGATCGTGTTCTAAAATCATCTTCTCCAAAATGCGATTTGAGATTGCAATATGTGATGCAAATGTGAGAGAGAGATGGCAGTGACAATTGAAAGGAAATTGTCATGATCAGAAATCGGACCATGATCGACGTACGAGGCAAATCGACCATAGGCCTGGCCCATCCTGCACAAGCCTCGAATAATCAGATCATCTACCCAATTCATTTATAAAAAACATTTATTAAAAAAATTAATAACTATAAGGAATACAAAATATATTTCTATATATATAAACATAGATATAACAAAATAATATCACTATATCAAAATAAGTATAAAAATATTTTTGAATAAATCCAGGTGACAAAATAAAAAACAATATACCCAGTAAGCCACTAGCATCCGGTGTGGAACTCTAATACAAAAATACAAAAGCCCGACCAAAAGGGCACTTACTAGTAGAAATGGAATGCCTCACTGAGAACAAGTTGTCGGATTGTTGCTGGTAACAAAATACCTAAATTGTTAAGCCATAAAGGAGGGTGATAATACTCAGTGAGGGATAACACTGTAAAGTGACTCCACGTCTTCACATATCGTTTTGAAAATAGTTCGAAAACATGACATACATGTATATGCTTATATAATATGAATATACACGCTATATATATAATAATATTACTTGAAAACCTTTTTCAAAACAGTTCGCATAAATGGAAAACAACATGTAGTCAGACATAATAATTAATATCAAATATTTATTATAACAGAGGATCAGATAAGGGACCAGAGGCAGACAAAAATAGAGTTAGATAGAATCAGAAATGTGGACTACAGCCACCAGACAATATATCACGTGCATCTGGTTAGACACACGATCACTATTTTACCTTGGTAACTAGGATCTTAATAGAGCATTGGTATATTAAAGGCTACGTTACCTCGTAGCTAGATATCACATATTAGAACAATATATATGTATATCATAAGCTGACGAGCATGTAAATTAGACAAATAATTATAGAAAATATATATAATAAACTTCAAAATAGATTTTCTTATTTTAGAGATTTCACATAAGTCAGATTTTAGGTTTACCAAATCTTTAATTAGTCTGTATTACATATAAGAATCCAGACACATCAAAAACAGAATAATTTATAAACCACAACTTATGTATCTATAATGCCATCCAACTCAACTGGGTGTTAGAATCTGAAGGTCCAGTCAAGCACCATTGGTGGCTGGCTGGTCATCCCAATACGAACACAAAATTGAAAACAACATATTATATCAAGGTCAAATATGATAACTATGGCAATCCTAAATGCATGATGTGCAAATGCAAACGTAAACATTCATCGACGTCATAAATCCTGTTGTGATCGAATATCTAATCATCTCGTCAATAATCGAACGTTTCACAAAATTACAAAATTAGTCCCTCAATTTATAACAATTCACACTTTAATCCCTCGACCTCAAAAAATTACAAGTCAGTCCTCAAACACTTAAAAATTACCAATTGGTCCTCCAAATATCCTATATTTGTATTTTAGATCTCAAACAACTGAAATTTCACATTTAGTCACTACAGTAAAAATTTTATCAAAAACACTCCAAATTCTCTCAACCGACACCAACCATTCCAAATCATGCTCAAATATATGAATCAACAATCTATTACACCTATAGAATAATAAATCATGATAAATCCCAAAATTCTCTTCTTTCGAACTCTAACCCATTCCAAATTCCAACTCAATCTTCAAACCCAAGCTCAACCCATTCAAATCCATGCTCATTCTATCAACATCTATCAAAAGCCAACTCAAATCTAACCAAAAATTCTTTAAAACTGAATCATAAACAAAACACAACATAAAATACCCAAAACAACATCCTATGCATCAATTAATGAATCTTGCATAAAATGGAAGTTAAAAATGAATTGGAAACATAATCTTACCTCAATGAGTCGAAAGAAATGAAGGAGAGGCAATGAGAGGAGAGGAGAGTTAGTTTTAGAGTGTGTTTGAGTGGTTGAAGGATTAAATGAATGAGCATGGGCGGTGAGGGGGTACCCTCTCACCAAAACGTAGCGTTTCACTGATTTCTGAAGCATAACGTAATTATTCTAGTCATAACGTACATCTTGGGACCTTAATTGTAATATCTCGCTTGTTCTAATTGAAATCCTATAGCATTCTATTTGGTTCCGAAGTGATTTGGGATGTTGGGGATTTTGATCCTTGAGTTTGGAAGGCATTGGGATGCGATTTTATGCTTGTAAAGTGTGTTGGAGTTCATCAACGTGTGTTGAAGGGGTTCTATGCACTCAAATCGTTGTTTGAGTTGAACTATGAACGTGGTTTGGATCGTCAACGTGCGTTGTAGAGCTTCTATGTGGGTTGATCATCATTTGGGTGTGAACCGCGGGCACGTGAAGTCGTCTACGTGCTTTGAACGCATGGTACTCGCAGTGATTTTGGATCTGAGAATGAGGGGTCATCAAATATGTCATCTACGCACATTGTGTGTTGTATTACACACGCAAAGAGTGGAGCTACGCGCGTAGATGTTAGTGATATGCTCTAACTCAATCGTATGTACATTGTCATTTCTTAATTAATATATGAGGCATTTCAGTTTATTATCTTGTTATTTACTATAATGTTATAACTTGATAAAAGTATCTATGAATAGTTGATTCTGTCTTATGTCATCAAGTACGCGACTTGATAGTAAAACCTTAAGATATAAAAATACTATTCTAAATAGTCCCTAGTTGTTCATTATCATGGGAATGATAATGAGTCAAGACTAGTATGTACTCAGAGAGATGATCATGTTTTATTGATCATGGACATGGGATGTCACTCAGAACATATATACATGTTGGGAACATGATATTGTATTGATCCGCTATGAGAAATACTACATGGAACATGCCATCAGTACTTCTCATCACAGTAGTGATATTTGAGTCCTTCGACCTGAATTCACCATAGATTCCTACATGAGGAACTTCATATTTTGATATAGTTCAACATTATCTTTAACAGGATGGTAATACAAACTATTATTGGGCATGTTGTAAATCATGTGGAGTAATGTGAGTGACAGTGAATGAATTTGCCTCGCTCTTATTTGAGTGAGATATCTCTTGGCCACTTGACAAGTAGGACTGATGAAATGCATGGTCGTGCTCGAATGACATTGATAGGGGTTATCAATATCATTCGTTTGGTCAGTCCACTTATGTATCAAGAAATGTTTGATTAAGCTTTATAAAGATGATATAGTTCATGCTTTATGCTTAATCGAGATATCGCTTAACAAAAGGATTAAATATCATACTATGGATTAGGTTTTCTCGAGTCATTGAATTCGCTCATGTTGGGTAGTCATAATGTCTTGCTAGAGCCCGCTTATAACTTGTGGGCGTAAATAGTTATTTGTGCATAGTGTCAATACTGAATGAACCTACATAGTCACACACTAGAATGAATTATCGTTTATATTGTATCTTGCTATTATCTTATGCGACCATTTTAAATATAATTAATTGGTTAGTTGTTTTAGAATGTAAGATGAAATATTTTTTTATAATAATTTTAAAACAAATTAAAATTCATTTGACCTAGTCAAAGTGGTTTGTTTGACTTAGTCAACTAAGAGGGAATTTGACTCGGTTAAAATGGCAATCAATATTTATAAATATTGTGGGCCGAATTTCTATTTTATTTATGAAATAAAATAGGCCAAAATTTATTTATTTATTATAGAGTACTCAATTATTTATTTATTAATAAATAAATAATTGAGTACTCTATCCTTGTTAGACAAGGAATAAGAGTATTCTTATGGGATAAGACTTAGGTATCCTAGTGAGACTAGGAGTAGGGGTTACCAAAGCCTATTAAAAGGCTTTTATGAAACCCTAGCCATCATTATTCATTATTTCCGTCCATACTACTTTAAACAATAGAGCAAAAAATAGCAAGGTATTATTTTTGAGAGTGTCCTAAAAAAATTTGGTGCTAGCACACTTTGCAGTTTGGTTTGTATGGATACCAGTAGAGGGTGTTCGCATCCTGCCGCATTTGAGACTCAAATTCAACTGCACCTTCTTGTTTTTGTTTCGAAGCATTGAGGTAAATGCATGTTCCCTAATTGTTTTTATCGAATTGCTTGGATCCTTGGTGGCATTTGTTGAAAAAAATTTATTTTTTTTCACTGCGTGTATGGTGTCACGGATCCCAACAGTAGATGGGTCCTTTTTGGGCAACTTTGAGTGAAACTTCGGCATTGTGGGTCTATAAATATCCACATCCACCCTTTCTTTGGTCATAACTCACTTCAACTACCAAAATTATTGTTTCATTTATTTCTCTCCATCTTCTTTTACTTCTCCTTGCTTCCACTTCGATTCTTGAGCTAAGAAACACTCATTAATTCCTTCTTTCTTAATTTTTGTTCATGATTTATTATCTTTGGGTTTTTGGCCGAAATTGGGGATTTGTTTGGATTCTTTTCTTTATGTTGGAATGGGGTTTGATTGTTGTTAAAATATGGATGGTTGAAGTCAGAATCATTAGAAGTAGCTTTCGTTTTGGTGAGTTTTGGTGTTTGGACGAGATGGGTTCGATTTAAGGATAGGTTTTTGTTTTTGATGATTTCCTTGTTTAGATTTGGAGTTGTTTATGATATATTTTGATAGAATAGAGTTAGAAATACTTGATTCATGCTTGGATTCACAGATTTGACGAGTTATGAGAATGGGTTAGGGTTTGGACGGATTTTCCAGATTTCTTAAGGAACTTGAGTTGTTTTTTGTGATCTAATTGTAGATTCAAATTCTTTGGGATGAGATATATCTCAATGGGTGTCTAGATTTGATTTTGATCGGTTAATCAAAAGTTGGGCTATTTGTGTAATCTGTCATTGAGGACCAAATGTGATTTTGCTTATGCTAAGGAATTGATTTGAGTATTTTTTAGATATTTGAGGATAGAAATGGACTTTGGGCGTTGTTGAGCATCTGTGTCTGCATATGCATGTGCATGTATTTTGGTACAGCCACAGTACTAGTGTCTCATTTGCTTTGTTTTTTATATGCTTTGTTTTTTGATATCTCTGCTACAACTTATTGTTCCTGTCAGCATGATCAACCGCCCGACAGTAGTGCCTGACCGTTAGAGCTTAGACATCCAAGTGAGTGGATAATAGCTTCAAACACATTGGTTATGTCTCAAAACTGTATCTGTTTTTGTTGTGCTTGGCATATATTTTGAATTGCACTAATCTAAGGCTTGGCCTAATTAATAAAATGGTTATGTAATTGAAATGGGCTGGGCTCCTACAGATAGTTCGCCTCATACGCCGGTCATGGTCCAAAAACTGGTTGTGATATTAATGTATGTCACCAAACCTTTAACATATGTTATCCTGCTAAAAAATGCATCTAGTAGCTTTTGTTTTACAAAATCCAAGATCAACATACATCTTGGTTGTATAATGTACGTCTTCCTTTGCTTAACATATGCCTTACACATTTTTCTAGATAACATAAATCTTGCTTGCTAAAACGTGTGTTAGCCTGTGCTAGACAACTTTCCCCGACTTCCTTCGCTTGTGCTCATGCGTCAGATCATTCTGGGGGCTTGACAACACCTAAAGTTACGAAAATGACATCATTGATCATCCTCAATCGTCTAATCATCATCCCAAACACTCAAAAATCATATATGAATTGAACAAGGTGCTACAGAGGATCTAGTCGAAATAGGGTGAGGTGTTACAGAAAGAGATAGAGATGGCAGTGGCTATTGAAAGGCATCCATACGACGACGATGATGATGAGGAAATGATGGTGAATAAGGAAAGGCGGCCATACAACGACAAGGGGGTGAAATGATCAGGATAGTATGAATATGCAGAAACAATGGTGGCCGCTAGGGTCCTAGCTGCAATCTGTTATTTAAAAAATTATGTAATTAGTCTATAAACTTTTGCAAAACTACGAGATCAGTCCCTCAAGTTGTGAATTTACATAGGTGACCACTAAGAACTTACTGTATTATAATTTTAGTAAAAACAAAAATCTAAAAAACTAATTGGGACAATTACTATATTGTCTCTATAGAAAATCAAATTAGCCGTTTGCATCACTGTGTTTTCAAAAAGCTCATGTTCTTCCCTTGTAGTTACCTCATTCAACCCAATCTAACAACAAGAGAGAACAAAGTGAGACGAGGGGGCAGTGTTGGGAGGTAGTGACGATGGAGACAATTGTGGGAGAGAGGAAACACACGTCAAACCCACTGGAGATCCGTTCGTCGCCAGATTTGCAATCAACATTCACTCAACGACGAACAACTGGCGAATGAGGAATGAAAGCACGATTCAACACCGTCGCTGGAAGCACGCAAGGAGAATCAATCGTCACCACCGCCACTGGATTTCGTCCGTGATCTGTCTAGACACCACTATGGAGTCATCATTTGAAACATCCTCATCGTCGTCGTGCTCGTCGATATGTCTCAATAGAGAAAGAGAGGAAGACATGAGAAGGAAGAGAGAGAGAGAGAGAGAGAGAGAGAGAGAAGTCAGAGAGTCAGAAAGAAAGAGATGAGAGGAAAAAAGCATCTGACATGTAAAAGGGTAAAAGAGTATTTTATTGATTTCTGTTAGTGTGGGTTGACGGAGTTAACTCTGAAGGGCGCAATGTAAACCTTTTGAAAACACAGTGTTGCAAATGGCTAATTCAATTTTCTTTAGGAGCGATATTGTAATTGCCCCAAACTAATTTATGCACAAGTGTACTCATTTTGTACACTTGTGTACACAGTTGTACACATGTACACTTGTGTGCAACTTTAAAAATAGTTACCTAAAAAATTAGAGAGAATGCTTATACACATTGTGTACACATATGTATAGGCTTGTGCACGATCTGTACACCAATGTCCTCTTATGTAAACCTTAGAATAAATTCAACAAAATTGAAATTTAGAGGAAATTTTTCTTTTTCTATTTTAAAAAAACTAAATACTAATTTCAAACTTGTCCATGATTATACACGTTCTGCCCATTCTCTATACATAATTGTATATTGATTGTACACGCTTTGCTGACAATTTTTTTAAGTGACTTTTTTGATTTTATTATTTAATTTTTTGAGATTTTTTTTTCCAATTTCTAGTGAAAAGTCAAAAAGTGGCATTATGATTTTTTTTTTAAGATGACATCTAAAAAATAGTAAAATAAAAGGTGGTAATTGAATTATTATTTTGGATTCCTTAATATAAAAGTGTATTTTACCCTTTGAACCAAGGAGTTTCATGGATCTAACATGTAAACAAATGCAATGCAAAAGGCAAAATCAAACAACGTAAGTATAGATTTATTGCCAAGGGTTTCACTCAAAAAATGGTATTGATTACAATAAGTTGGAATGCACAAAAATGGAAAGAATTCCCTACGCATCTGTTGTTGGGAGCTTAAGTACAGACTTGTACCAGACCAAATAATTTTCACCTTTCTATCTAATTGTATTTCAATTAAGCAATTTATCTCTAAAAACTTTGAAATAAAATATTTGGGTGAGGCATCTTATGTGATAGGAATTAAAATATTATGTGATAGATTACAAGGATTGTTAGAATTGTCTGAGAAACCTTATATCAACAAACTTTTAAGGAAATTTAAGATGGAGAGACACTATGCAGGTGTTATTCTAATTCAGAAAGGAGAACCGTATAATTTGATTTAGAGGGTATATAATTATTTTATTACTATTTTTTAACAATATTAAGAGTATTTTTATCTATATACTTTTTATTTTTTAACATCTATACTTTTTAATATAGTATAAATAGATATAGATATAGATAGATAGATAGGTATAGATTACAGGTACAACTACGTGTAAAGATACCAATAGAGCACATAGGCTATCGATATTGGTAAAGATATCATCATATCTTACTCATACGTACACCTAATATCATTCACCCATTCAAACTTACTTGTTGAAGGTTTAAATTTTGATTTCGAAAACCATAAAAGTACGTATTTCTTGTTGGTAAGGTTTATAACCAAAATATGTATTTTATTGCTAATTTTTTTAAGCACAAAGGAAAGCGAAATAAACCATTTAGAACTGAACCAATCGTTTATTTGTCTTGGTTTAATTCACTTTCTCATTCGGTTAGGTTAATTTGTATTCTTTCAAGTGGGTCGATTTATTCGGTTTATTGTAAGTTTGGTTTAGTTTAAACATAACTGACCAAATGCTCACCTAATAGGCAGTTGTATGGCAAAGAATTAAAGAGTGGCATATTTATTACACAGCAAATTTGTTAAACACATTTTACTCAATTCTATTTTATTTCTACAGCATCTTTTAGTTCTCAACAAAGTGCAGTTCCAAATAAGATTGCAAAGCACATGATCAAAGGGAAAGGATACACATAGGCCTGAATTTAATTTGTTTTTGAGGGTTCGGTGAATCAAATGGAAAGGAAACCAGAAAGAAACCACTGCAACTATAAAAATTAATGTCAACTGAAACAGAAAAGAAAAATCAACCATGTATATTTTATTTTCAGTACCATTTAAAGATAAAAATGATCAAATACATCAACAACATATTTGCATCAACTAAAATGGATCAAATTTACAATCTTTGTATACAATCTATCTTATCCCAGCAATTTGTATAAAGATCACACCCAATGGCAAGTTATTGTTCAGCATATTCTTTTGTATAAAGCAGCAAGTCAAGCTAGAGAAAAGCTGATTTACTTCCCATTTTCAGCTCTAGATACCTCTCCACAATGTCCAAACCGCAGAGCTCCTTCACGACAGGCATTATGGCGGGGACTTCCAAATCAAATGTTGGCTGAAACTTGTCTTGGTAGCCCCATGAGAGAAGCTGCTGTCTGGCTTCTTTAATAGCTGCTCGTGTAGCGCAATGAACTGATGCCGCCAAGAGAAGAGGTGGCTCGCCTGAAGCTGCAGAAAGCACAGACATTTTCGTTACTTGGACAAACAACAGCTTTCCAGAATATCCATTTGCCTATGTTCTGCACCTTTCTTTTTTGATGTATAAAACAAAAGTGCTACTCGTCAAAATTGAGATAGACATTTCGTTCAGATTGCTTTATGTAGAAATTCCTGAACAGAACGAAAACATTTCTTTTTTTTGTTGGATATGCATCAAGTTTATTCAGTGAATATTGGAAGATCCTAACCTTTTGATGAGAGAACATGTTTCTTGTGATGTCCGCTGTTAAATATCTCAACATTGAATTGTTTCGGAATGGTGTCTATTGAGGGGATCTTGTACTCCCATGTGCCTTTTGAAACCATTAATCCATCAGAATTTGTTAAATATTCTTCGAGCATAAAAATTCCGACTCCTTGAACAAATGCTCCTTCAATCTGCAGACACCATTTGTTACTCTTCTTAGATAAGAATTAACAGAGGGCGAAGAAGATCAGACATTTAAGTATCTTTTTTTTAATAAATATCAGGTCATAGCTATTCAACCTGCATATATTAAAGAGAACTTCGAGTTCTTCAAAGGACAAATAATGCACATTATTAAAGGACCAATCAAACACACTCAAAATGCCAAGTCAAAAAGAAATTCAAGGAAGATAACGAATTTAGGAATTTCAAATTTGATCCAAATTCCGTTCTTTTTTGTCCGGAACTTAATACAGTTTACATTTAGCTAACCTGTCCCAAATCCACAGCAGGGTTGAGACTCTGTCCACAGTCGTATATAATATCTGATCTCAAAATTGTTGTTGCTCCTGTCAAAAGGTTTACCTCCACCTGTTCCATCAGTTCACAGCTTCAAATCAAGTATTCATACAGATGATTAGTATCCATAGTTATTTTAGAAGTATTGGACCATAACGCCACCACTCTCTTAAAGATTTTGTTCTGAGAGTTCGGATTGGTCAGCTTCCAACTCATTCTAAGAAGCATTATTCCAGAGAATTAGGAAATGTATGAATGTATTGTTCTCTATATCTCTGCAATACATAGTTACACATATATAGAGTGTAGTGTTACATCTAGACTAGGAAAGAAAAAACTATACAGGAAATAATATTCTATTAACTTTCCTAATATGTAGTTTCCAACACTCCCCCTCAAGCTGGTTTAAAGATGTCTTCCATAGCTAGCTTGGTCACTAAGACATCAAATTGCGTGGTAGATAGTCATTTAGTGAGAAAATCCGCCACCTGTTGAGAAGTAGGAACATAGGATATGCATACAAGTCCCTATTCTATTTTTTCCTTGATGAAATTCTTGTCTACCTCTATGTGTTTTGTCCTGTCGAGATTGTGGACAATAGAGATAGTAACCTTGTTGTCACGATAAATCTTCATAGGCATTGTAACAGGAATTTGTAATTCCTCAAAGATTTGTTTTATTCACATAGCTTCACAAACTCCATATACCAGGTCTAGTGTGGGACAAGTAGATCAATTTTTCCACCAGTCTTTGAAATTTTTCCCTGTCAACTATATCTTCAGGGTTGGCAAGCTTGATTTTTACATTAGCCTCTACTGGAATATCAATTGCTTTACACCCTAAGAGTCCTGTCTCATTTAAGAGATCAAGGATGTACTTTCTTTGACTCACAAATATCTTGTTCTTAGACCGGACAAACTCCATACCCACGAAATATTTTAAAGGACTGAGGTCATTTAGTTTCTTCAATCTCTCATCAATGCATGTGTCAGTCCCTTCTTTAATCTCTCAATTTCTTCAATATCATCACTAGTTATGATAATTTCATCTACATAAACAACTAGAACAGTTAGCTTACCAGAAGGGGATCTTTTGTAGAACAAAGTATCGTCTGTTTGACTTTGGCAGTATCTTGGGCCTTTCACAATTTTAACAAACCTGTCAAACCATGCTTTTGAGGACTGTTTTAAGCCATATAAAGACTTCTTCAATTTACAACTTTATCTTGTCCATTGACACCTTCAAAACCTGGTGGAAAACACATAAACACTTCTTCTTGTAGGTTTCCATGAAGAAAGGCATTTTTTACATCCAGTTGATGTAAACTCCAATCTAGATTTATTGTCAATGACAAGAGAACACGAATAGTATTGACCTTAACTACAGGGGCACAAGTCTCCTAATAATCAACTCCATAAGTCTGTATAAACCATTTAGCCACTAGTCTTGTTTTCTTTCTTTTTACACTGTCATCAGCTCTAAATTTGACAGTAAACAGTCATTTACACCCAAACAACTTTTGCCCTTTAGGCAAATTGATTAGATCTCATGTTCCATTTTTCTCAAGAGCATGAATTTCTTCCATTAATGCTGCTTTCCAGTCCAGATCATTTAATGCCTCATAAATATCTCTTGGGATAAACATGTTAGTAATCTTAACAAAATAGGAACTGTGAGTTTGAGAAAACTTACCATAAGACATATGTTTGGACAAAGGATGATTAGCATGATCTCTTTCCTTTTCTAAGAGCTATAGGTACATGAAGGTAATTAGAAAGATCATCAAAAAGATTAGTAGAATTAAGAACAGAATTATCAACATCTAAGACAACAACAGGTAAAGAGTCATTGGAATTACCAGATTGATCAAGTTCATTCCCTGAGGAATTTGATTGGCTCTAAGTGATTTTTACTACTGGATCAGTCATAATCTGATTTGGTTGTGCCTGAACTATACTCTTTTGTTGATGCTTCCTCTTTGTATAAACCAGAAGCTCTTTATTTTTCTCCTTAGAAGTAGATAGTAGTGTTTCTCCCCTGTCGTAGGATCATCCTCACCCTGCATAAGTTGTCCCTCTGTTTCCATGATTTCAGATCTGGTAGGTTTGGTTTCAGTAATAATAGAGGGTAAAGGATTAAAAATAATATCTCAAAAATTTGCTTCCTCCGCTCTACCACTATTACTACTACTCTTCCCTTGAAGGAGAATTTTTTTATTTTCTAAGAAGGCAACATCCATTGAAACCACAGTTTTTTTAGTGCAGGATTATAACACTTATAACTCTTCTTTCCAGAGGCGTAGCCAATGAACACATTTTTTTGCTCTAGGATCAAGTTTAGATGAGCCTTTGGAATGAATAAATACAGTACAACCAAAAATTTTGAGAGGAAGAGTAGAGTTCAATATGGAATTAGGAAAACGTTTTTAAAACAGATTGAGAGGAGTTTCATAGTATAGAACTCTACTAGACATTCTATTAATAAGATAGGTAGCAGTTAAAACAACTTATCCCCATAGATACTTAGAAACATTCATAGAAAACATAGGGGCATCGGCAACTTCCAGCAAGTGTGTATTTTTTCTTTCAGCAATTCCATTTTACTGAGGGGTATTAACACATGTAGATTGATGCACAATATCCTTTTCCCTTCAAAACTCCCCAAATTTTCATTTATATACTCTGTGTCATTGTTTGAATGTAAAATATTGATTTTTGTTTGAAATTGACTCTCAACCATTTTGTAAAAGTTTTGAAACAACTGACATACTTTAGATTTTTCACTTATTAAATACACCCAACATAGTTTAGCATGATCATCGATAAAGTTGCAAACTATTTTTTTCTAGAATTAGTTTTAATCTTAGAAGGACTCCAAACATCACTGTGAATCAGAAAAAATTATTTTGAAGGCATATAAGATTTCAAAGGATAACTGCTTTTATGATTTTTTGCCAAAATGCAATGTTTACAAACAAAAGATGAACTATCGATATTTTTAAATAATTGGGGTAGCAGTTTTTGAAGATAATTAAAACTCGGATGCCCTAATCTATTATGCCAAAGGAGGATTTGATCCTTAACTGAAGGAGAACTGACACTACTAAGGCCAAGAGCTTTTCTATTCTCAGATTCTCCATCAACAAAATAATATAGTCCATCTCTTAATTTAGCACTGTCAATCATCTTCCCTGTTGTCTGCTCTTGAAAAATACAATAGGATTCAAAAAAAGAGACAGAACAATTAGAATCTTGTGCAAGTTTGCCCACAGACAAGAGGTTACACGCAAGTTTAGGCACGTGAGACATATTTTAGGCAAACAGTAGGAGACAGAAACACAACCTTTACCAACTATAGGTGACAATGAGCCATCTGCAATAAGAACTTTCTCATGACCAAAATAGACTGAGAAAATACTAGTCATATGAGAAAGACTGGTCATGTGATCAAAGTCTCCAGAATCTATGATCCAAGGAGTAGAATTATTAGGATAAAAACAAGAAAAGAAATTAGAATTACTACCTGATTGAGCAACAAAGCCATTAGGGACACTAGATGGTTCAGACTTAAGCGGCAATAATTTTTGAATATAACTGATTTGCTCCTTACTAAATGGTTTGGACTCTACCTTAGGTGAACCCTTCCAGTTTGCTGGCTTTCCATATAGTTTCCAGCAAAAGTCATGTCTATGAAGAGCTTTATTGCAATAGTCACACCACACTTGTCTCTTATCGTCACTTTTCTTGCCATGGTTTTCAACAGTTCCAGCTACCAATACAGAGTTTTCAGCAATAGTAAGAACTACATCTTTCTTCAACCTTATGGTAGTGATTTGAATAGGTTTAGAAGATACAGAAACTTCAGATGAAGACGACTTGGCTAAGATAGGTGTTGACAGCTAGGGTTTATTGCCGTGTATACTTATGTCTAATAGAAGGTATTGGCGGCTAGGATTTATGCTGTCCAGAATAGCTCTGATACCATCCAGAGAATTAGGAAATGTATGAACGAATGTATTGTTCTCTATATCTCTGCAATACATAGTTACACATATATATAGTGTAGTGATACATCTAGACTAGGAAAGAAAAAACTATACAGGAAATAATATTCTATTGGCTTTCCTAAATGTAGTTTCCAACAATTATCTAAAATTCGGATTAAGCATAAATAAGAGATAAATAGAGTTCTAGACAAACTTGCCTCACTCACTGCAGCACCATAATTCAGGTACTTATCGATTAGAAAGTTAGGTGCATACAAAGAACTTGCTGATAAGTTAATAAACTGCATATATGCCTGCATTCGATGGATCATAAAGCAAGTAGTTTAGCACTCAAAACTAAAAGACAACTTTTACACAATAAGTGGAGGGCAAATATTTTCAGTATATCATCATAAATGTGAAAAGAAGATCTACGTTAACATCCTGTTTCATCAGTAATTGGATCACATAAACCATTCTTTTGGGCAAAGCACCAGGATAGTAAGAATATAGAGAAACAATAGTTGAATAAAAAACTAGCAGATAATATATAAAAAAAATATATATCTATTAGATAACGTGCAACAGAAAACTTGAGCAATTGTATCCAAAACAAGGCCGAAAACATCAAAAATTGGATTGGAAGACTTAAAAAGTGTTCAAGTTCCAAATTAATGGTGTGACAAATATGTCGAGAATGATCCAGAAGCACATATCATACCTGCGCAATAAGCATCTCCCACGTTACAGAGCCCATTTCCTGCAGCAATCTTTCTTTTAAAGGTGTTAATCTCTCAACTAAGGTTTTACAGCACATTCCAACAGCTTCACAGCATGCTTCAGATGAAGTGCTCCCTGCAGTACAACCTCCTTGAATTACACTCAAAGTATCAGATTGTATTACCCGTACTTTCTCCAATAGATTATCTGTTCCATCGACATTAATAAAGCTGAGGGCAAATGCAACCATCTGT
The DNA here is from genome assembly GCA_948243855.1 of Flueggea neowawraea. Taxonomy (NCBI): domain Eukaryota; kingdom Viridiplantae; phylum Streptophyta; class Magnoliopsida; order Malpighiales; family Phyllanthaceae; genus Flueggea; species Flueggea neowawraea. Next base: position 3,844 of record CAODLS010899788.1, on the reverse strand, counting down.
TTTACTTTTGTCCACAGCCCCTGCCCCATCTCTATTCCTCCAACTTCAACCACTACAGATCCGTCACTCAAGATGCCCACTTTTCCAGGAAATGGCAGCAATGCCACTTCATGTACAGTAGGAATTCGAGAAATACCTCTTTTAAGCCAAATGTTACGCCTATTGAAATCTCTTATCCTTTCAATCCTTCGCTCATATTCTGAAGATGCGCCCACTTTATCCCACATTGATCTCAAAGTATACTCTGGTGGTTCACCAGCACTAATGGAATAGAACAACTTAAGGCTGTCATAAGTGTGCAGATTAATGCTTCTCACAGAATCAACATCCATGGAAAGTGCAGATGCTACATGCTCAATCACTTTTTCTGCAATATATGATCCTTGTACCTCACCAGGGCCACGCATTGCTGATTTACTTGAATGGTTAGTTTTGCATACCTTTATGTCTAAAGCTAAAGCACCCCAATCATACTTTCTAAGTGTCCGCATAATGTTATTTGGCATCATTGGACTTACATCTGGAGATATCCCAGCATTAATTAATATATCAAGCCTCAAGGCTGTAATTTTCCCATTGTTTTTAAATCCAACACTATAGGTGATTTTCATTGGATGCCTTCCTCCAGTAGTTACCATATCAGTCTGGCGATCGACATACATCTTGACAGGGTGGCGTAAAACATGTGCTGCAAGTGCACATGATGTAGCAATCTAAATCATAAATATCAAAATGTAAGTCTTTGCATCAAGAGTAATAAATGGGCATGGAATCATACTCATTAAAGCACTTAAAAAATTCATAACAGAAAGATTTACATGAGAAAGTAAGAAAGCAAGCCCACAAATGACAGAAAGTTCAAAAGCTTTTGTAATGGATATGCACTGTAGAAGCACCAAGTCAGTGGCCTATATATATCCATTTAATGCAACTTCATTAACTGAGATGGATTAACTTCAAACATGGACTATATCTTTAGGACCTTCCTTAGATGATATTGCTCATGAAACTATATCGATTTGTTGAACTCATTAAGATCCACGAAGGTGTTGCGAGTAGGCATTATATATTGAGACATATGGTATAGAATTTAGTAACAAGTTGATTTAACTTAAAAGAACCTGCAACATTCGGATGTTATAAACAAACCTTAGCACTTAAAGCTATAAACATTTAGCAGACAACATGAATTTTTTTATCTACTGAGATTTGAACGAATGATACTCACAGGAATGGATCTCATTGCCTTTCCACCAAAGCCTCCTCCAAGCCTTCTTGTAATTACACGGACATTATGTTCAGGAACACCAAGACATCTTGCAATGACGGGATGGGCATACTCAGGACATTGAGACGAACTATAAACCACCATGCAGTTGTCTTCATCTGGCACAGCAAGGGCAGTCTGACTCTCCATGTAGAAATAATACTGTGACTTGAGTTTCATCTGGAAGTCCAGCCATGAACACAGAAAAAGACGAATGATGAACGATACTAGAGGGACAATAGGCAGGCAAATATTTTGCATGTTCCAAATCCTTTTCTCTTATTCTGTGCATGAAGGAAATGCAGAGAGAGTGAAATACCTCGGCTGACAGAATCTTTTGATCAGCCTCCGCCATGCCTTTAGCTATGTCACCAATGTGTTTGGGGTAGATAAAAGGAGGGACATCGAAAAAAGTAGATCTCCTGACAGCTTCTTCAACTGTTAAAATAGGTGGTTCTAAATTTTCCATGTCGTAATCAACCTTTACAAGGTTTGCTGCCACATTTGCATGTCTTTGTGTATCTGCAACCTAATAAAGGAAATTGAAGTTGATGGCCGGTAATAAAGACGAACCATCGAGATTCTAGCTGTTGCAACACAAGAATGGATCAAACGATTACCACAACAGCAAGACGCTCCCCAGCATACTGAGTGAGGTCATCAGCAAACAAAGATTCAATACCAAATATGCTCTTAGAACCCACATTCTCCCCACTTCCTGGAATGTCTCTGAAAGAAATAAGTGCTTTGACTCCATCTGATAGTGATTGCAAATTAATCTCCATGCCCTTCACCCTTGCCAAAGGCTTTGTGCTGTATACAAATGCCCCATATAGACAATTCTTAGGACAGGGAATGTCATCAACATAAACAGCCTCACCTACATATTTAGTTAGATAAGTAATCAGTACATTTATTTTTAGGAACCAGAAGCTCCTTAAAAATAATACTCACAGGAAGTAACGAGACATAATTTCTGCAGTTAGACATATATCAACAAGACAATATCAAAATTATTCAAATTCTAAATGATTGCATGAATTTGTTAAATTCTCTCTTAAACAGGGAAAAGTCCAATCAAGAAGATATTCATTAATATCAAGTGTTTCAAAAAGAAACAGAAGACGTAGCAAAAATTTGATGGGAAAGATTGAAATCAATTCTATTTGTTGTCAAAATCTAAATTGTTACATTTAATGTGGAAAAGGTATACATACCAGAAGCTTGAAGGGCAGCTCCAGTTTTTGGGATTGGCCTGCCAACTGGATCATATGTTTTGCTCAATGGGATCATCTGCTTTGAAGATGATAACAAGGTTGGTGAATCAACCGGGCCAAGCTGACCGTGTTCCAGTTTTGCTTCGAAATCACTGAAGACAGCACCAGCTCTATACCCATCCGACCAACCATCATAAAGTTTCTCTCTCCTCAATATTAAAGGGCCAAGAAAGTCAAATAGGAAACCTACAGCCAAGCTAGTCCTATATGCAGAATGAAGAGTGCCTTTTTCAGGCACCACCGTTTCTTTAACTAGCTTGATAGCTTCGTATAAAACTTCTAGAGTTAATGATTTTCCAGTTAAAATTTCCTCAGCTTTCCTTGCTCTAATTGCATGTTTTGTACCAAATGCGCCAAAAGCCAAGTGACATCTTTGCAATAAAATCTCACCAGAAGTTTTAGACTGTGAGACTTCAGCCAAGAAAGCAGCATTTAGATAGGCCAAAGCATTTCCAAGGGGCCGGGGTGCTGCTCGATAGGTTTCAAATATGTACTTATTATCTCTTTCTAAAGATATTTCCTTCACTGTTTCCCAATTAGGGATTGTAACCTTTAAGAGTACACTTTTTGAATCCAGTGAAGGCCTTTCCAGAAACTCCTCCAAAGTAATCTTTTCGTGTACAGTCCCAGTAATTATATCAACAGATGAACATGCTCCAAGAAGTATAGTAGCAATATCTGAAGGAAAATGTTTCATTTGCGCCAACACTAAATTCCCCCCAATGCTAGCTGTATTTCGAACAAATCCATTGGCAACTTTTTCCATATGGGCAGCTATCTTTTTCAGTATCATGTCATTTTCTGAGAGAAATTGGACTGTGTTTTTTTCCTTCAAAGCTTCTATAGCTTTGGAAATCGTCACAGTTGCCCCAATTTCAATCCCAGTATCATCCCTTTTACTAATTGAGAGGTCAGGTATACATCTGAGATTAATGTATTTGTCATGGAATTCTAATTCCTTATAGTAGCCTGTACCTGTGTTACCGGCTACTAGTTTTGCATCAACAACTTTTAGCAAGCTTTGAAGCTCCTGGACAGTATCAAGATTGTGCCATGAGTATCTTTTGGAATCCAAAAGAAGAGATGATCTGTTTTCTTGTTTCAGAAATTCAGGTAAAGGAAAAATCCGACGGTCAGGATCATATGGCGGCAACTTGCTTATCTTTACCATTTCACTATCTTCCTTCTTCCAAAATGAATTAAATCCTAAATCCTCGATATCAACATTAGCTGCAAAACTTTTGCATGCATCCGCAATGGGTCGATAACCAGTACAACGACAAAGATTGCCTGCAATAGC
>CAODLS010899760.1:0-11666 GCA_948243855.1 Flueggea neowawraea | reverse complement strand
AAATCAACAATAATAATACAACTAACTACATGGAATTTTAGCAAAAATTCAACCAATGGAAGTCTGCTCGCCGCCTCTGCCGAGTCTGATCCAAATATAGCAACCATAAATATCTACTCCTCAAGATTATGTAAAACAGCAAATGCAGTCCTCTTAATAAACATTTTTTAATAAATCTGACAATTGTTGAATCAATCCTAAAATTCAACAACAACAATCTTTTTTTTTAGGAAAAAGGGTGGTACCTCTCAAATTTATTCATGTCATCACTTGTGACAGAAGAATATCGTGATTACAAGTAGAATCTAATAGGAAAACCAAAAAAAAAACATACATCCAAGACTCAATGACTATTACCTATTGAGTTCGATTTTAATAATGATGAATGCAAAACATCCATGAAAGAGTTGCAAAGTTGCAGGCTTACTGATATCTGGCCACAAAATACTTTAAGATGCTCATCAAAGCACGTAGAAGAGCTTCAGACTGGAAACTACGTCCGTTAATCACGCTCAATGCACATAGAAGAACATTTACAGAAGGTCAGTAAGCATCAGACGTTGATCTATGCACGCCGCCAATGTATAACACATGTAGACATGTTAAACAAGGAAACAGAAAGTGTCAGACATTGGTATAAGCACGCAGAAACAAGAACAAGGCATGTAGATAAGGATCTACGCACACAGAGTAGGTGTAACGTACGTTGACGAATTATCTAACCAATTACACACGTAGATGGATTAAAGATGCAAACTTCAAATAGGAAGATCAACGCATGTAAATGGCTAAGCAACGCACGTAGAAGAACTGCAGAAGCAGACAAAGCCAAAACGCTCATCGGGAATGAAATTTGAATATTCCTTGTACAAGGTGATGTCAAAATTAAAGGCATAAACTTTGAAGACGACAAAGTGCGTAGAGTAATGAACAAAGTACATTGATGAATGACTGGGTGAAAGTGTGTATTCTGAAATTTGGAGCAAGGCACGCATAGCATTTGTTAAAGCACGCTGATGTCTTTATCAATGCACGTTGTTTAATGTCTAAGCATGCAGATGAAGGTTTTCACAAAGCAGTAGACACTAGAACTTAGACAATGCACTCTGATGGTCTATAGCGAGCGCTGATCTTTGATGGTATATCTAAAGAATGCGTGTTAATATCAATAACGCACGTTGATGAGGCTAACGTCAATTAAAATCAGAATTTTCTACTCTCTCACAATGGCTACTTCGAGGCTTTCAACGGCTCTTTTCTTAAAAGTGGCTATAAATAGACGTCCTAGATCAGAAAAAAGAGAGAGAACTTTGCCAAGACTTGTTATTCATTTTCTCTCTCATTTCTGCATTTCTAACCGATTTGAACTATTTAGTTGTTATCACATTTCTGGATTTGTGTGAACTTTATATTGCTATATTTTGGGTTGATCTTGTAACAAGCAATGTTATTTGCTTGAGGTAGTTAGGTTTTCTTGTTGAGCCTTAGACAAATAAGAGTGGTTGCTAGTTAGTCTTAGAAAACTAGTGGGTAACGGTTTGCTAGTTGAGCCCATAAAAACTAGTGATTTGGTTTGCTTGTTTTGTCCTGAAAATAAGTGGTAACGATTTTCTAGTTGAACCACAAAAATTAGGGATTCGGTTTTCTTGTTTTGTCGTTAAAATAAGGTGTAACGGTTTGTTTGTTGAGCCTGCAAAAAAAATGTTGTAAACGGTTTATCTCCACCCTCAAGAGAGAAAGTTAGTGGATTGAAATTATTTGGTGGATCTAAAGGAGTTGACGTAGGTCAAAGAGAACCAAACCACTATAAATAGAATTTGTGCTCTATTCCCTTACTCTCTCTTATTTGCTTTGCATTTGCATTTGATTTATATTGATGTGTGTGGATTGAATCTTTAATTTTAAGTTACTTTCGTATTGAATTTTAATTTTGGTTTAAAAGAACTTTATTATTTGTTTTAATTTATAAAAAAAATTTAACAAAATTTTTAATTTGTTAAAAATCTAATTCATCCTTTTTTGAATTGCCATTGACTCATTGTATATTGCGACCGACAGAGTTTTCAATCCCAACCCAACCACACCAACAGCCAAACCTTCCCCAGGACAACTCCTTATTCCTTAACCAAAAGGTGTGAATTTAAACCCAGCTCTCATCCCTTCAAGACCTTCAAATCTCTCCCGCTTAAACTCTATTGGGTCCTCCCAGATTGTAGGACCTCTTTGTATGGCCCACATGATTACTAGCAGCATTGTATTGTACCGCCCAGCCTCCTACTCTGCACTTTTCAGATGATTCATGAGGCACTAACAGTGGAGCAACTGGGTACAGTCTCGAAGTTTCCTTTATGATGCAACGAAGGTAAGAAAGCTTAGCCATATCAGTTTCACTGACCAACCGATCATGTCCAACAACAACATCGATTTCCTCTAGTGACTTCCTCATAATTTCTTGATTGTCCAAGAGAACTGACATGAGCCATTCCATGGTTGCTGCCGTAGTATCAGTTCCCGCAGACAGTAGATTCTAAGCGAACAATGAACATAATAGGATCGCATCAGTTTAACCATTTACATTAGATTTATGACTGCGTAACTATGGAAGATTCTGATAGTTCTAAGTTCTAACCTTTCAGTTTTAATCAATAGAAATTAATTTGATTAATCAATCAACCTGATGAACAATCTGTATTTGATTGAAATATCAATTAAAGAGGGGAAAAAAAGAGAAGGAAGAGATCTCACAAGTATAAGGCTTTTGATAACTTCATCCTCGCACTGCTCAGGTTCAGATTCTTGTAATGCAAACAAAACTTCGATCATACACGGCCTGTGTTTCTCCGGTTTAGTCCCTAATTTCCTTCTTTGCTGCTCAGTCAAATCTTTTATAAATACGTCTTTTCGTTTCTTTAACTCTTTCAATTACTTCTCCAATCCTCCTAAAGCGCCCATCAGGGGCAAAAAGTCCGCCACTGCGGACCCAATTAATCTGAAAGCATCCTTCACGATGTGTTGAAACTTTTGGGCTTCGTCAGCATCCACCACGTTCTCCCCGTAATACCTCTTCCTAGCTATCATTCTCATCATCACGTTCATCATCAGCCCGTAGACCTCAGATTTCATATTCACCACTTGGTCTTTAGCTTTGTAGAGACGCCGACTCAGCAACCTCACCTCCTCGCTCCGAATACTCGACAGCATCTGAAAACGGTGTCTGGAGAGTATTTCGAGGGAAGAGTCTTGCAGAGGATTCCCCAATAGTCTCAGTATGGGCCCGTCCAACGCTCCTGAAGTTGAAGCCAAGGTGTTTCCCAGCAAGGAGTCTCGGGCGGTTGGCGAAGACGATGTCGTTTTTGGTGAAACATTCTTCGGCAGCAGATGGGAGGAGACAACCAGAACACGGCGAGATCCGAACTGGAGGAAGAGCACGGGACCGTATTGGTTTGATAGCTTGGAGAGGGATCTGTGGAGGGTTTCCTGAAGAGATAGAGATGGCCTATCATGGGGAGAGTGGGGAATGGAGTTGTTGGAAGGTTTCTGAACTTGTGAAGAGAGTGAGCGGTTATTACATACAGAACTAAAAACAGAAGCAGATGTATCAAGAACATAGTTAAGGACAGTTTGGACAAAGATGTTAAAGAACTGATTTATCAGAAACACTCGTTACAGTTGAGAAAGTTCAAGATTGTTGGGCGTGGTCTACATTTAGCAAATAAAGGTTGAAGCTTAAGCATGGTAAGTCCATTTCCTTCATTCGTTTCTTCACCCACTCTTTTCCATTCAAGGCTTTGAATTAGACATCCTTGCGGATAAGCCTTCCCTGGACACCGTCTCCTCCCATACCCAAATGTTACATTGTGAATTGATTCTTTTCTGCTTCATGTTTTTGAAACCCCTCTGGATTGAACTTTGTGGGCTTTTCCCATAAGTTAGGATCATTTTGTATGGCCCATGTGTTCACCAATAGCATCGTGCCACGCGGCACTCTGAAACCTCCTACAATGCATTCTTCATGACTCATGAGGTACTAGCAGTGGTACAGTAGGGTACATTCTCATGGACTCATTGATGATGCAATGAAGAAATGGAAGCTTCGGAAGGCTGATTCATCAATGAGCTTGTTTTTCGATTCTGCAATGTTGATGTCAATTTCATCTTGTGGTTTTATAATGGCTTCTGGATTATTTAACAAAAGAGATAGTGTCCTCTCTAAGGTTGCTGCTGAAGTATCAGTTCCATCTGATGGCATAACCTTCACAAAAGACCAAGTGGAATATGTGAAAGGATTCCCTATGAGAAATATCAGGACTTGGAAGGTAAATTGGGAAAGCTAAATGAAATTGTCAGTACTTAATACCAAGCAAATAAAGATTGCTAATTCTGATGCTCAGTAGTTCAAAATGTAACATTTTGAAAGAAAGAGGGAACTTACTTGTATAATGCCTTTGATTATTTCATCTGTATATTATGCAGGATCAGTTAGTTACAATTCCAAGAATACATGAATCATTGTTTTACTTTTCTGTTCTGAACCTGAATGACTTCTTATTCTTCTACGCTCTTCAATCAAGTCTTGCATTAGTTCATCTCTCTTTTTTTTTGCAATGCCACAAGTCTCTTCTCATTCTTATTAATTCCAAACTACTTCAATGCCGGTATAAAATCAGCAATATTTGTAGTCCCACTCGAAATGTCTCTGTCACAATTTATTTGAAAATCTTTGCTTCCTCCAATTCTGCTGCATTTTCCTCGTAATGTCGCTTTCCAGCAATCAATGTCATCAAGACGTTAAGAGTAAACACAAATAGTATTGTTTTCGTATCGACAGTTGCAAATCGCATCCTTCGAGCATCTAAAAAGCCGGCAAATCAAAGACTTGGCTTCATTGACACGAAGGTTATGGAACATCCGCAGGCGCATAGAACCTGGATCTCAACAGTAGCTATGCGTCTCAAGTTGCGCCAATGATGGTCATAAGAAGCCCTAACAAGAGTCGAAGATGCTTCCCAGAAAGTAACCGAGGGCGATTTGCAAAGATTATGTCATTTTTGGTGAAGCATTCCTCTGCAGCAGAAGGGGATGATACCAGAACGAGGACCAAATTGGATGAACAAAACAGGGCCATATTTGTTGGAAAGATTGGCTAAAGTTCTGTGAAGAGGTTTCTTGAAGAGGTAAAGATGGCCTATGAAAGGTAGAGAGAGACCAGGACTTTGAGGGAAGCTCCTTTTGGTATGAATCAGATATTTTGACAGCAAATAAAAGAAAGGTTCAGTAACATTAAATAGTAGGATCTTTGTTCGTTTTTTGCATTTGTGACTTGGTCATTCGAAAATAATACCTAATAACACTACCTTTATGATCTTTTACATTCATGCCAATACGACAATTGATGACATGACTGTCAGTTTTCAAGTAATAGTCGTTGTCACGCCATCAGTACCACGTAATAAATTCTCACATCAGCTTCCCTAAAAATCAAAGTTCAATAATTCAGCGATCCATCTTTGTAAAAGCCAAAACATTAACTGAGGTTGTATCAGGCTTGTCATTTGTCAAGTCTAACTAAATGGATAGAACATTGTCCAAGGTTTTCAGAAGCTCACTAATTTTTCTGCTGCAAGAAGAAATTTTCGCTGTTTACAAAATTCTTCATATCTAAAGAAACCAACTTCCAAATGGGTGGACATAGACAATTATAAGTGAGCAAACAAATTTGGTAAATTACCAACTCTATGAGAATAAAACTCTCTTAGCAGTAATGTTCATCGTGGATGATTTACAAAACTCACAAAAAAAAAAAGATAAAAGGACGCATGCTCTTACAAAAGATCCAACCGACTAGTCTGCGGTCAGAGAAAATACAATCTTCCATGATGGATCTGAGAAACAAAATAATTTCATGTAGGGAGTAAAGAGGCCAGGCATGACACAAACATAATGCAGCAACGGCGCAGATTCTGACCTCCAAAAAGTTGTCAAATGAATCTTTCAGGCCTTTCTAAGGGCTAAACAATCTTCTTACTTTATGAATTAGCCTCCGACAGATCGGACACATTTTGCCTTCACCCTCCATAATCCTGAAAAACATGATCTTAACCAGAGGCTCCAAAAGAATTACATGTCAAATACAGCAGTGCATACCTCTGAGCGCAGTCATAGCATGTCGCACAGTGGCCGCAGGGAACAAAGAAGCAGTTGCGCTGATCATCGTAGCATATCACACACAATTTTGCATCATAAAGATCCTCTGAAGAGCTGCTGGAAGATCCATCTTCATCTTCTTCTTCTTTATTGGTTCCATATGTAATAGGAATTTGCTTCTGCGGCACTATGGGTTCGGTTTCAGAAACTTCCCTAACTGCTGTATCAACTATGGTCTCATCGGAATCACAGGCTCCCAAATACTTCAGTATTAAGAAGATAACAACAATGATAAATCCTGAAAATCATTTTTTTTTTTAAAAGTCAGGGACTTTTCCTGGTATTTTTGTACTAAAAGCAAACCAATAAGGTTCATCTGGTTGATATAATTACCTAAAATCGCAATGTAAGTTATCACACGAACCACGAAAGACAATTCAATGTACCAGTCACCTGTTTCACCCTGCACGTAACTGATTGATCAATTTTTCTGAGGAAGATTGTGAATTGATTTGGAATACAGAAGGTATACATAGCAGATGCAAATGTACAAAAAGGTCTTACAATGTCAGGAGTAGTCACCACAACATAACGAGTATCCGGAAATAGTAGCTTGAGCCCGCACCAACCCTTTATTGTTGAGCACATGTTCACGGATTTTGAAAGATCATACATCTTTGATGTAACATTAAAACTTATTGTCGTTATTATGCTTCTAGAATTTGAGTTTGTCACACCAAGATAGTACTTGTCATCCTCCTCAATCACATATTCAGCTTCTTTACCTGCATAAATGTACATTTAATCAGCCTTTTAAAGGTTTCTGTTATTGATAATTAATCATTTCACTATATTAAAACTTCATCATGCTCTAAAAAGAAAACAATAACTCATCAAGACAGCTGACCAAAAACCAGAAGTAGAAATAAACAAAAACAGGACATTAAATTATGTTAGATGCGACCTTTTCATCATAAAGAATTTTGGGATTATGATGTCCCATTTCGATAGAATAAAATCTAACAAACTGATCGGTGAGGGAGATTCGTGAGTACCAGTTATAGGTTCACTGAATTGAACATCGCCAGAAAAACTAGTCAATTTTGGAAGCACTGTTTCATACTTCCTTTCTCCTGCAGAATGAAATTTACACGTCATATATCGGAAATTTCAACTCAGAAGGACTAATTCACGGTTGAAAAACTAATAAAATTTTTCACCTTTAATCATGACCAATTGAAGTTGACTTAAAGTGCTATTTTGAGCTTCCCATCTCATGCGAACACTCGAACCCTTGTTCAACCATAAAGAAAATCCCTGAAACATGGAAAAATAGATTTATATTAATAAAAAACATCGATTTTTAAAGAATTACTCAACAATTTTAAGGAATTTATATGACCTTGCGACTATAAGATGCGACAATCACATACTTGGATGACACACTCCAATTCCTCTCAAAACCCAACTCAGGCTTCTCAGAGAACCCATACAACAGAACACCTTTCTTATCTTCATCTCTGACTTCAACTTGCTCTACAAACACAGAACTTGCTTGCATCAATCTCGATGAGCTTGGCCCAAGAACCATCCGGAAATTCCCATAGTACCCATATCTTACAACAACCGAAACTGTAAAAAAAAAAAAAAGACCCACTTCAGATTAAGCGGTCCATTAAGCAAAAAGATTGGCATAGAAGATGGAAGAATTACATGCCACATATCCAAAGAGTTAAAGGGACAAGTAACCGCCTCCAGAATTCTTGGGATCTTTGAGAGTGTCTTGGAGGTGGAACGACAGGGCTGAACATGGCTTCAGGGCTCCCAAGACACGAAGTGGCGAGAAGAGGGTATGACAGTTGAGGGTGAAAGGAAGGAATAGGAAGAAAGGACTAGTAGGTTGAGGGAGGTTAGTAAGGGAATGAGTAGTGGGACGGAATTGTCTTCAACTCTCTCAACTAGCATTCGTGTTGTTCGCGGGCAATTGAACTGGCTACTTCTTTTTTGAACGTTAGGTGTTAATTATTTTGGGCTTTGTGGGTTTCAAAATTAGTTTGAGGTTATACGTGTCTGTTTAAGTTTGGGTTGCGTTTTAGTAGGCTCATTCTTTACATTTGGGCTAAACAAAGGCCTCGAATGAATTTTTTCTTTTCGAAGGAAAATATTTCACATTAAATAATGGAGTCTATATACAATTGATATAGAAGAGGAACAGGAGGAGGAGGAATACAACCCCAGTCACTAGGACCTGTCATAGAAGTTGCCTCTCTAGCTAACAAGTGAGCGGCAATGTTCCCAAATCTTGAAATATAAACCACCGACACTTATGCCGGATAGTAATGTCTTACAATCATCAACTAATAAACCAAAGAATGAAAACATTGAACAATCAGCATGCAGGGCATTTATAAGCAATTGTGAATCCGATTTTATCACGATATCGCACACATTATGCATTGTCATGCATTGTAGAGTAGTCCGCAACGCTAATGTTTCCGCTATAAGTGGATCGAAAACATTCTGAAAATTCTTGACATTATGACCATCTGGAACAAAAATTATAAAAGACGGGTAATACAGATTTTCTTTCTAAAATGGTCAGCAATGACTATGAAATTAATTTTTTCTCTGTTTAAATTTAATAATAATTAATATGGGATAAGAATTAAGTAAAACCTGCTACAAGACCTACACACATAACCCAAATAAACAGTAGTCAAATGAAGGCGTACTGATCAAACACAACGCATGTGACTTTCTCAACTCAGCAGGGACAACCCTTCTCGGATCAGTACCTATATGACCCAAAAAGCCAAGATTCCTATGGGATTCAAACCTAGAAGGCTTTTTTCGAACGCGATCGTGTACTCAAAATAAGGAGGATGTGAAGCTTTCAGGGGTCACATCCACATGTCAATCTCATGTTCACTTTAGGAGTACAATTAAAAAAGAACCTTGATCTCTGATATCAGCGATAGCTTGAAGCATCGTGCCTCTGCAGCAAGTATACAAGTCCACACAAAGTTAATACGTGAATCAATGACAGGAAATCTCCTTGCCGAACTACCATGAATGTTCTCCAATCATATGAAGTCACGTGGCACTATAATCTAAATCCTAATGTATATAAAAGTCTTAATTCACTAATTATTGACAATTCATTCATTCTAGAGTTTTGAATATACATAAAAATCATAAGCCAAGCCCACAACTTCGACTTAGCTCACATCAACAATAATATGAACTTTCATGCTAATGATAATTGCCCTCGATTATGAATAAAATTATTCACTTGCCCCTTACGCATTGAATTAGTCTAAACAACCACCCCTTACACAGTGGATCAGTCTAACCATTTTTTTTCCCATGAGGATCAACTTTGCTGGGAAAAATGGGAAATGGTATATGCGGTGTTAGGACTGGTATTTTTTAATTAGATCAAATGATTATTAAGTATAGGACTATGGATTACAATGATATGATTATGAATTACGATATGATATATTTAACACAAATTTTATTGTACTTTATTTGCATCACATGCAACCGTCTAAAACATATGTCACGATAAACACGAATTTCGATGTTGTTTGATGTGAGTAAAAAACACAATCCCTAGACTAGAGACTGCCCAAGGTTTTCGAGACAAGGTGATGGCCGGATTGGGAATCTGATACTTTGAAGCCCATTGGGTTTGGCAGAGCGTCTCGCAACAAAATAGCAGATGGTCTCCACAAAGGAATGGCCCTTTGGGGGGGACAAAGCAAAGCACTGAAGTGAGGGCAGTGGACAAGAAAGGGGGGGAGGACACGTTGCAATTGGTGAGTTTTGGTGGCAATCGCAACTGAAAGTGTAACCACACCATGTGCTTAGTGGGTCCCTCCTCCCCCGAATCCCCTCTGCCTGCTTTCTACCCTCGATCCTATCCAAGCATGCAAACGCAACTTCCCTCGTCATCCTTTTTTTCTCTTTCGTTTCTTCATCAGATCCTCTCACTTTTGTGGGATAGATACATCCGAAGATAACCCTTCTTTGCACTACCCTCCTCTGCCTTCAGCTCTATCCTTGTTTGCAACTTTCTTTTTATTTCTTAAAATCAAACTACAACCTATAACCTGCAAATATTGATGAAACACTGGAAGTAATTATGATAATTAATTTTTTTTTTGCAAAAAATCAAGCCATTCTATAGAACTAGAAATTTATCAGTTTCTGTCGATTTAAAACTTGGCTAACATATTGAATTACCCACTTGTTAGTATGATAATTAAATTAGATAAATTGTGATTAATGTTGATGTAAACGTTCCAAAATCTACTGTCTACACAGAAATTCATGAGAAAAACATTCTCCTTTTAGCCAGGCTTCCATAGTTTTGAGGGTTTTGGGTATAAGAGTCAACGAATAAGTAGGGTTAATGAATTTAATTATTAGTCTCCTTTCATGGCTGAGAAAGGAGAAGTTTGTCCATTTTGTAGCAGCTGCTGGTTAATCATAGAAACAGCTTCGCTATCTCTGAATTTATGAACTTAATATTTGGGAAAATAGTAACCGATTGCCAAACACAAGCGTATATATATATATATATGAAATTTTTTTGCCTATATTTAATGTACATCTCCTTAAAATATACTCTTAAAATAGATCTATTATCTAAATAATAATTTTTAATTAGTTTAGTGTAAGGAGACAAAAATTTTCATATATATATATATATATATATATATAAACTGCCATTTATGATATATCGCCCTTGTTGGCTTGGATAATGGTTTCATCATATATATGACAAGATCCACTGTCTCTATTTCTGGATACTTTCCTCCTTTTCTCCTCCTCACATGTTACTTTTCGGCTAAGCTTATTTTTCTCCTGCTAGTTTCCAAGATTCTGATCTATTTATATACCGGAGAGTGATAGATTTTGTTCTTTCCTCTTAGTATTTGACCATAGGGGTGGAGCGAAATGGGAAGGGTGAAGCTTCAGATAAAGAGAATTGAGAATACTACGAACAGGCAAGTCACTTTCTCTAAAAGGAGAAATGGGCTTATCAAGAAAGCTTATGAACTTTCTGTTCTATGTGATGTTGATGTTGCTCTTATCATGTTTTCACCTTCTGGAAGACTCAGCCTCTTCTCTGGAAACAAAAGGTATGTAAATATCTAAATTAACTCTTAATACAGATGAACTAGCTTTGAGAAAACTCCGATCGATTTCTCTGCTTTTATTAATTTTTTTTCTTGTTGAAGCATCGAGGAAATCCTGATACGGTTTGTGAATCTTCCGGAGCACGAACGGGGACGGTAAGCAAATTAATCTGAACTGGTGGTTTCTTGTCTGGGGATTACTTCTTTTCTCTCTCAGCATATGTAAATGCTGACTTTTTCTTCTTTAATTGGAACGTGGTATGGATCGAACTTTATGACGGGTGCAACCAAAAAGAAGGCTGCATAATCAAGAGGTACTCTGAATTCGAATTCGAACTTCAGTTCTTTCCAGTTTTTCTGCAACCCTAGCTAGGC